>JBBPRE010000310.1:0-11953 GCA_038092935.1 Boletus roseobadius
ATCCACCAGGGCATCCCTATCACTCAGGGTGACATTCAGGAATGCCATAATATAACCTAAAAATAGCTTTCCAGACTATGTGGGAAAATGACCCACCGCCCTGGGAACACCCATAGTAAAAGATGAAGCTAAGGGCTTAAGTTGGGGGGTAACCTGAAGTGCAGCCAAGCAAGTAGGTGATAAGAAATGAGCATTACAACTTGGACAGATAACCAATTTGCTGAACAAAGTGAATTAGCAGAGTAATGACCAGTACAATGGACAGAATGCACAAAGTTGCCATTACTAGTGGCATGGACTGCTGGAAGAAACACAAGACATTCAAACTCTGCCCAGTGAACTCCAACTCATGGTGCACTCCATATCATGACATCTATACTGTAGACTATAACATACTGATCCATGTTCTGCTGCCATCTATCTCAATGGTGAATACTCCCCTTCTTTCAGCTTCTGTAAACACTTCTGTTGATTATACAGCCCTTGCACTGCCCTTTTCATTGACCAGTCTCTTCTTCAATCCCCTGCTTGCAAGTGTCCAATTGACCACAAAGTATCAGGCACCTCAGATAGTCCTACTGTCATCATTTTACCCCTGTATGGCATCCTATAGTCTCTGTCTCCCAACTCAGAGGTTCCATCTCCTGTTCAAAAGTGCATACTTGAAGCCAAAGGAAGTATGCAGAGAATATACATCCCTTGCACAGTCCTCCCTCCCCCACTCCTGAGCTCCAGTTTGTAATGAGAGCTGTGGAAAGAATCTCTTACACCTCATTGACACTTGCAAACATAGTTGAGATTAGTTATTGATACTCAACTTTGTGACTGTTCTGACACATGATCTTGATTAGGGGAGAGACATGTTCAAGAAGGACTTATTGCTCATGCCCCTCAAGGTCTTCAATAAATTCTATGTAGCTAAAGTCACCTCCAAGGATTGTATCCTTTTTCATATCTCCACAACACTTTATAAGGTTGATGCATTGGAGAAAGAGAAGGATGCTCTGTTGGAGTACAAAAGGCATCAAAAGAAAAGGCTAGCTGATGCTTGCATGAAGCTCTGGCTTTTCAAGAAAGAGGCTGAAGTCCACAGAAGCAACATTGTAAACAATGTTGCTTTTCACCATGCCATTTATGCTGACAATTTAGCTGCATTGGCCATTACCAATGTGCAATGAAATGACATGGATGCTCTCTCCAATCCTGAACCTGAGTTGGATGACACCAGTTTGGATATGTCCAATAACTTTGTGGATGAGGTTGATAACAAAGCTGACAAGAGTGGGGATAATAAGGACAGTGAAGCATGATGACTACAACTACAATAGGCATGTATTGTATTTACTCAACCAATAACCCTGTCACCTTCTTGAATTAGAAGAAAACTGGTGAGATTGGTATCTTTATATACAACCATGGGCCATAATTCTCTTCTTGCAATGCCACCCCTACAATGCCCCCATGTTCAATGAGAGGGTGCCACTGTTATGATTCACTTTATTTCCTTCCTTCTGCTCCTATTTCTTTGTGTTTTATATTCACCTTTCCCATATCTCCCATTGTATTACTTTGACTCATCAGCAGCCAGCCTGTTCTAGCCCCATCCAGCATCACTATCCATTCCAACTCAGTTGGTTTCCATCACCTTCTGGCCCCTTCTGTGAACCCCTTCCATTATCTTCCCTCGGGTTCTATCAGATGTATTTACTAGCACATTCCATTTAGTTCTTCACCATTCTACTCACTTATTCATCACTGAGGCTATCCAGTATTTAAGACTTTGCACCTGTGTGTAGTAGATCCTCTCAATCTTGATCTGCTTTGCCCACCCTCTCATTATCCTTGGTACTGCATATGTGGTACTGGAACCTTCAAACTAGTCTTTGCACTACTACTGAGTGTGCACTGAGACTCCTTAGAATCTCAGTTCTCTTTGGAGTATCCCACTTGAACCTCCCATCACTCAATCCAACCAATCATCATAGATCACAAGTTGATCTCCTTACCATTTATCCTCAACTGTGAAGCCTATGCTTGTCTCTACCCAAGCCAAGCATAACAACCACAACATATGTTCTAATCAACACTGATCACAAAGCACTAACACCATTTGTCAGATCCTAGTCTCAATGGACATGCTGACCAAAGAATGAGATGAATATTGGACAATGAGAGTGACTGAAGATGGAAGAGAACAGGCTTGGAGAAACCCCTAGGTACTCCAAGCCTGACTATATATGACTCCTAGCTATGATGAACTATGACAAAGGATGATGGATCAGAGGGGAAGCCAAGCCATGACAACAAAACCATTTCACAACACCATTGTAGGTTGCTCTATGGTTCTATACTGGGGATATTATTGGCAGTAACCAGATCATTGCTGATAGTGTTATGGTGAAGTAACAATGGGAAGCCAACATGTAATGTTGTTCATCCAACCAATGGTCCAAGAGGAACCAGGAGAAGAGAGAGACTCCAGGGAATGGAAACTCTCAGTGGAAAGGGGTACAAGTGAAGGGGTTTTCATAGAGAACAAGATATGTTGCAAGGAACAGCAAGTATACAGTATATTGTGTAGGATCAAGTTAGAGATGTGTTCAAGCTCAGCTTGAACTTATATACTACTCATACATAATTTAGAGCCAGTTTAAGATAATAGCCTGGAAAGGAAAGGGAACTCTATACATAGAGACATGTTATATTGCATCCATGGAAAGATAGGAAGAAACTGGAATGGGTACAATAGGATCAAAGATTGGATGTTCTAGGATCAACAAGGTGATCCTCAGGAGGGAATCAATCAGGCTGTCCATTGGGTGGAGCAGGATCAAAGAGGTGGTCCTCAGGTAATCTAGGATCATTGAGGCAGTAAGCTACAGCTGACCAGGAGCAATAGGATCAGGGAAGATCCAGGCCTTGTGATGCAAGGAAATACATTGTCCAGGAGAATGTCCAGTCAAGAGACAAGAGCCCATTTAGGGTTAAGTCCATGGATTGTCCATTAGAAGGAGAAATGGGTAGCCACAAGACATGATCATCAAGTACAATCTGGTAATACAATGTATAATGAGGAGAAAGGGAGGAATAGAAGAAAAAGAGTCTGGATAACTGGTCATGGGTGACAGGTGTCACAAAACTATAACAGATAGCCTGCAGGATTTCCACTTTCTGCTCAAGCCTGTCCATTATCAAGGCATCAGTGCCCCAGCAGTATATTCCCAAGCTGCTAGCACACACCCATCCTACCACCATGATATCAGCACACCCTCAACTGGTCATCAAGAACCCAGCACTTTGGACATTGGTATGTTGATAGCTTTGATTTTTCCTTCATTAATTTTTATCAGCTTGCAGACACAATATTTCCATCACTTGGTCTTAGTAGTTTTGATGTCCAACTGTCTCATACTGTACCCTACACACTTCCATTCAACATGTCTGGGCTCTCAGGCTTCATCCAACAGGGCATTACACAAGTGAAACACAATATGGGCTATTCACCATCATATTCAGCACCACATGCCTTTACATCCCAAATCTGTATTGAGGACCTCTTGCCTCAAGTGGTGAGTAGTAGTTATGGTATCACACTGATTCCTGTCTGTGCAGGAGAGGGCATATCAGGCTTACCTCAGCAGAACAACATTATATTAGTATTATTTTTTTGCAAATTCTAAAGCCATTTAAAAGCTATGTTACTACTTAATAGGATATCATGACCATACTGAAATGGTGCCAGTGCACTACACCAATGCCATCACCCCCTCCAGCACTTTCCCCAGCCCCAGTCCCTTTCCCTTCCATGTCCATCACAAAGCAACAACACAGAGCATTACTCCTCTGTATGAAGAAAAATATATACTGTAATATGTTTGCTAATAATGGTCTGCCACACCCAAAGCAAGAATACAATGATGTTATTTGGACTGCAATCAATGCAGCATCAGATGCTGTTCTTGGTACACATCCCCCTCTTATCAAACTCTGCATGAGAGGTGTTGATCTTATGTGGGAGACCAACTCTGCCTTTTGCAAGTATATATGTGGAGAACACCACAGATATATTCTTTGGTTTACAGCAGCCCCGCTGAGGAGCAACTGATGGAAATGAGTTGTTCAACTGATAGCAATCAGTCACCATGCTTCTTACTGGGAAAAATTACACATTTTTACATATAATTGACAACGTAGGTCAAATTTCTTATTGCAGGCTATCATTCACAATATATTATTCTTTAGAGCATGGTGTTCTATTTCAAGCATGCTTGTATCTGAGGTGCAATCATTTGAGTTGTATGGTGAACACTGAGATGTAGTGACATCTTGCAGCCTGCACATATGATACCCCTTGTGGCTTTAGTAGCTGCATTATTTGTTGTAGCTCTTGAAGTTTGCACTACAGGTATTCCTGCTGAAAATACCTCTTCTGACCATTTTTCCACAATTTACAAAGAGGCTTTCAATTTTATTTCACACATCATTTATGTTGATCCTGCATTGCAAAATAACTTCATAGAATTCTATACCCTACTGGTTACATATAGCTGCACAATACTTGATCTTGGGATAGCAGAAATCTCTGAGAACAATGATTTTTTTGCTCATATTATAAATATTTCAGTAGATTATCAGAATCACTAATATAATTGATATGATATCTATACATGCATATCTCTGCCAAGAAGTCTCCAACCAACCAGAGGCTGTTTACCTACAAAACATAATGTATGATAAACTCTCATAATCTTACTGACCATTTATTTCATTTCTGTGATTTTGCAGATGTAGTACATCAGTCATTAATTCTTACAAATTCAACTATTTTCACACTGCTCAGTGATTGCCTGAAGAAAAAAATGCTAAACCTCATTGAATCACTCCAACCCCAAGCATATTTAGCTCAACATAGCCAACAAGCCATGTCCACTGGATTTGCAAAAGCTCAAGGAAAGGTTTATTTGCATGCTGCTTGAATAGTCAAGGTAATGAGGTGCCCAAGAGTATAGGAAGAAAATGAGAGACAATGGATAAGATTACTTGCTGAAAAATTGGCAAATTACACAACCACATGTTTTTTCACTCAAGATTTCTTTGGCAGACCTTAGCAAGAAAATATATCCAGTGGCCAGTATAGATTCAACATATTGTGGCTAAGATGGCATCAAAATTCCAAATGTCATCCAAGGAAAAAATAAAATCACCTTGGACAAGATCTTTGGCAAAAATAACATGATCAACCAATTCCTGTGCAAGGTAGTATGAAAGAACAACCTCATAAGCAACTCCAGCATCCATTTTGATGCTGACCTTAGCAACTCCACCACTCATTGGTGGAAGAAACTGCAAGTAATCCCCTTCCACTGCTAAATCTGCCACCACCATCACCACCACCATTTCTATTGGCATGCTTCCAGTAAATCAACTTTCATCAGTCCAGATTCAACCTCTGGGCCATAGGCATAGCCAAGTAGTATCAAAAGGCCATTGTTGCAAGATCCTCAGAATGATGGACATAACAAGAACAAGGAAACAATAATGGCCAAAGGAGTCATTTCTAAAGTTGACCATTAATTTGATTATTTGCTTGTAGTCACTGCTAGATTCAAATATCCCACCATTTTGTTTGAAGCACTGATAAGAACACAAGAGCCTGATTGGTTAACAATGGGTATGTGTTGGTTAGATCAACAAGGTTGGTCTACTAGTTGTCACAAGTGCCACTCTTTAGCATTACTAATGTTCATGTTAGATTTTATTTTATGATTTGAGCTATGTATAGTAGATGCCATAGATGCAGACATCAACTCTGTTGAGCATAAACGACTGTAGATACCACTTTTTGATAAATGGCTAACCTCTCAGGGGGGTTTTGTAGGGTGAAATTGACTTAATAGATCCTTCATTCTAGCTGGTTTGAGAGAACATTGTGTAGACACCAGACATATGTAAATATACTATACAGGAGTCAAAAAGGATCTAAAATGGATTAGAATAATCTAGAGTTAATGGAGAAATATTTCAGAAAATGATTGAAATCCAGCTGAGGATGGAGGATCTATTGGACAACACCTTTTTGCTTGAAAGATGCAGCATTGGTGGCCACTTGACACTTTATTAAGATGTTATGCATCCCACTGTGGAAGGACAAATATATTATTCTATCTTTAAAATAAATAATAAAAACAATAGAGGTACAACATCTATATCTATAATGAAGAATAACCAAATCAGATTACATAAGTGGTTGTCAACATGCCAAGGGTGATTACAGAAGTTGCCATAACATGCAAGACAATACAATTACTCAGTTACACAATATTAGAATTTCTTAGTTGAAGCTATAGGATTATTCACATTAATGATTGCTTTCTTATTATTATACTTGTGTATAATTCAAATTGGGTATTAATTAATCAATTGATTTAATTTAATCTCCCCTCCACAAAATATAAATTGTTTAAAATTTAAAACCAATAATAAAGAACTAAAAAAGTGATATAAATTTAAATCTAACAACAAGTATGGCTAAGTTGGTATAAAATCAGCAGTAGAAAGTATGTTTACACATCCATACTATAACCATGCAACTGTCAACAAAGGAATTGTGACCCCTAATTTCCATGGATGTCCAATTTTGCCATTTTCCACACATTTTTATTTTTGAAACTTGAATCCAGAGATCAAGGAATAATGGTGCATCTGAGTGATTATGTAAGCATAGGGAATAGCAAGCAGAGAAATCTGGTTGGTTCAAAAAGGAATTCATAGAGTTGTAGCTACTGAATGATATGTGCAACTCATCTTTGAAGGCAAGCTACCTATACATATTATCATATCAATTGAAGTTGTACATACAACTTATTGTTCTCATTGCTGTATGCTATTTGAATGAAAATCCTAAATGCCAGAACAAACACCTGAAATCACATAGTATATATATGACTAATCTTGTGAAAGGATTTCAGAATATAAGGCATAACAAAACTATATTCAATGATGTATGTGATGTAGTATAGGCTAAAGTATACAATATATAGCCCTCACAATTTTCTATGGGTAAATCATTTGCAAGTGTAAGTGAACTTGCTTCAATTATATTTAGTGATGGATTTTAGCCTGGATGGATATAATATACAACTTGCAATATGATCAACAATGATTCTGTGAATTTCTATGTTTTAAATGGTACTGCAAGATCAACATCTGAATGGGTGAATTGTCATGTCTTTACAAGATGTGCCTTTCTGTAATGAATGTGACTGCATTTTGATGACAAAATCCACTATTTGAAAGTATTCTATATTATTACATTTGATATAGGATCTTTGTTCACTGAATTTGAAATATCACATAGTATAAAAGTAATAGATAGATCAAGACAGACCACTCTCCATTTCAAAGGTTTGATTTTGATTTATCTTGGAGATGATCATTTCACCACTTACTATTTGGTTCCATGATAGCATGAAGGGTGAAAATTCCTACAGCAAAAGCATCAATATATATATAGTAACTTCAATCTTAATTTATGCAAAGAGATCAAAGTCCCTCAACTTCTGATCACTATACCATTGTATATTCAAAAAACAAGACAAGTGAAATATACTACATGCTGAGCTAATAGAGGATAGCAGCCTGAGGGTGGCAAACTACAGATGGTCTATAGGAAATCTCAAAAAAGTAAAAGTCTGCATGTGGATAGATAATGATCCCTCTTAGATGTTATGTTTTTCTTGCCTTTAGGAATTACATATTTCTACCTTCATTACTGCCTTTCAGGACACAAGCTGCTCTCCACATATAAGCTGACTGAGAGAGGGAATGTATCAGATCCTATAACCATTAGGGGTGTTTGCAGCATTGTGCTGACCAACACTGAAGAAGTCAAGACAGTATTGTTCATACTGATGCATGCCACTATCCCAGATGTGAATGGCAAGGATGGAGTTGGGGATCTGGTTGTATAAGACATCCCTGTCACCCAGCTGTGGCTTATCCTGGAGATAGTTAGCACTTGCACAGACAACAATATCATAATAACACATCCCAAGTATAGCAAATGGTCTTTCATTTGGTGCCTGGGTAAATATGTCATCCCACTGCTGGTTCAGTTGTGCCAGGTGCTCAAGAAGAGTGTCATCAGTGGCACCCATAGTATACAACCTTAGCCTTATGACTTCCTTGAGGCAGGCTGGTGGTTGGGGTATGCATGACTCATATGCTCATTGAGGCAGCACCAAAGAAAAACTGGAGTATTGTGTTGCTGCTGAATGGCATCTTGTTGCATTGAAATTGGAGGCAATGGGTGCCTGAAGGCCATCAGAAATAAGCAACTTAAAAACAGTGATATGATGGCACACAGAATGTAAATGACAAGGGAAAGTCATTTTTTGAAAGATGTGTTGTGTTGCACTGCTGGTGGTTCAATCTCAAGCTTTAAGTCATTTAAGGCAGCACTTGTCAGATACCACCAGGGCCTAAGAGGCAAGTCTTTTATCTCAGACTTAATTGGCCTCCAGAGATTCTATTTTATTTTCTAATGAATAAGGACTTGGAAATTGTTTTGCTAGTATCTCCTATATATATAAAAATAAGTCTATGGAATGATAAAAATAAATATAGTATAACTTCCATTCAAAGAACATCCAAGAATCTCCAGAATCTCACCAATGCCTCCAGAGTCTCTTGTTATGGTATATCTGAATAATTATGTAAGCATCTGAAAATGTCCTGATTATCTCATTGACAAGACAGTTCTTTTGAACCAGGGATAAATGACTACCTAAGTGGATTTTCTTTCAGTGATCATTTCAGTGGTCACATCCCAGGAACAATGGCTAGAGGCAGCTACCACTCCATATATCACAAGTATAGGAAGC
Source organism: Boletus roseobadius (assembly GCA_038092935.1). Taxonomy (NCBI): domain Eukaryota; kingdom Fungi; phylum Basidiomycota; class Agaricomycetes; order Boletales; family Boletaceae; genus Boletus; species Boletus roseobadius. The sequence continues at coordinate 8,883 of JBBPRE010000310.1, forward strand.
TAGCATGAAAGTTGGCCATCAATTTGACACTAGAGAAGCAATGAATGGATCACTAGTGTCCACCCTCTTCTTTCCATGGCATGTTTTCCAAGCCATGAATACACCCAAATGCATCAGTCATGCTAGTCATTATCAATTTTGACTCTGAGTTACCTAAAAGCAGCAGCTGCAGCAACATTAAGATTCCTGAGTGACCAATAATGGAAATATTGTGGTGAAGTCTCATGACTTCTAATTAAAGTTCTTTGTTGTCAGGTTCATATGCTCCACAGAAGCATACAAATGCAGCTTTCTATTCATTACCTTCTTTGATTCAGATATTTTTGTATCCCCATCAGAGATCCATTTTCATGAATAGTTTAGCTCCTTTTAGCTTATCAACTAGTTGTAAAATCAGCAGGACTGGGTAATTGTTTTTGACCATGTGCTCATTGGGATAATGGTAATTCTATACATTTTTTTTTCTGTCTTTCTTTGGTACAAAGAAGACCAGTGACATTTTGGAAAATTCAGAAGGTCTAATATATCCTTTAATAAGTTGATTATCTATGAACACAGAGACTTTCTCCCATTCCATGAAGTTAAGCAGAATGAGTCTACCCTTTTTAGGATTAAATGATTCTTTCATGTCAATTGCATGATTTCAAGGGTTTAATATTAGTATTCATTCTGATTTGTGCATTGAAAATACTGTTACTGTTACAATACCATTCTTTACAAACACTTTCTCTACACTCCCAATAACAGACACTTATCCTTGTACATTTATTTACTCGAACACTTTCCATCTAGCACTTTAACTTAGCGTACTAGTGCATCTACTTTACATCCCTTCATCTTCGAGATCACGTGACATGCACATGACCATAGGAAACCACACGTGACCGTGGGAAACCACACGTGACCTATGGTCTAGACTTACACATTGCATACACGCCTCCTTAATTTCCGTCTCCTTATTCCCATCATCATTCTTCTTTATTTTATCTCCGTCCTTCTTTCCCACCATCACATTCCCTCTCTCACAACACCTTCTTTTATCTATCTATATACAGTAATCATCCTCATGGACCCTATGGTCCGTGCGCCCTCCTGTAACTTATATAAACTAGCTGTAGTCGACTGGTCCCGTAGTCTAATCCATTTGTCTCTTGCGGCCTACGTCCCTGCGAGGTGATTAAGGAAGGCTGTTATGCTTTCTCTCCCTTTGGTTCCTATGGTTATAGAAGAAGATAGGTAAGTTCAAGATATCGACTTTGATCTGGTCATCAAGTCTTTACGCCTCTGACATCGTCCCCTCCCACCGATGGACTTGTGACCCACGTTCTTGCAAGTATCCTGAAGGCATCCGACTATCTACTAGCCCATCAACTTCTCCCTTCGCTTCTATCTATATCCATCTAGTTTTGTCTCTTACTTCTAGCTTCCTTCTATTTACTGTGGTTATCGTCTTCTTGGTTTGGTGTAGCCTGTAGAGTCCTGCTGGTGTTTGCTCGAGAATCATCTTGCAACAGTTACAGATAGCAGTACCACCCCTTCATTTTCTTCCACTCTCCCTTTCAACTATCCAGGGTCTTCCCTGTGGGACAACATTATAGCCTCACTATAGGAGTATGCAGTGCTAGACACTGCCTTTGAGAACTGCCTCCCTGTTCCAACTTCTCCTGATGACACCACCCCCTTTGATCCTATTTCTTCCTTTTCACTTTGATCCTATTCCATTCCATTCCATTCCCTTCCAAGGACACCACCCCCCACATCATGTGCTTCTTATACATGACATGTCTCTTACTTCATCATCATGCTTGTGCCTCCCCTAACATTCTATTCTCTTTTACAGCTCACCTGCCCTAAATGACTCTAGGCAGTATATATATTCACTCTCTGCTGTAAACTACTCTTTAACTTAAACCTATACAATCATACCAAGTGTTTAGGTTTACTTGCAGCTGGCTTGCTTCTTCTCTCACCATTTGCTTCACTTCTTGATCTTGGCTCTTATATGAGCCATCTATTGAATATCTAAGTACTGTAGGTAGTTAGTACTAATGATAGGTAGCTCTAATAATAGTGTACTAACCTCAGTGGTTGGGAAACCAGCTGAGGTGTAACAAGGTACTACGACCAAAAATACTAGTGTAGCTTATGTAAGCTATTCTCACGTTTGTAAACTCCAACACTCCCCCTCAAACGGAAGGGGATCTACTGTAGTGAAAGGATCTAAATAATAATAGAAAAGAAAATACCTCTCAAGGGTCTTCTATAAACGAATGTATGGTGTCCGTGTAGCAGCGTGTGCGCAGTGAAGTCCGTCCGTGGTGTAGTCGCATTGCATCCAAGCGGTGATGCCCAGTGAAAAACGGACATTGTGAAATCCTCCACGATAGTGTCATATATATATTCCCACAATAAGGTCTACCATTATGTACCAAAATGTACCCATTGCTTACTCAAATCAATCTCATTGCAAACATGCCTTCGTTCGTTATTTAGCATCACGCTCATCAACCCAGATAATCTCCCAACGACCTACTCGCATGATATCCAAACACAACTCTCTAGTCCCAGTTACACATATACTCTAGCCTCTAGGATGCCTGACCTTGCCCCCAGATGGTGCATCTGTCGCAAATACTGCAAAGGCTGCCGCACGCAAGTCTCTCGATGCACCTTCTACCGCCATCTGCAAGAGGGAGCACTTGATGAGAAGGACGCCATTAAAAATGCTCACCTATCAGATGCATTCCATGCAGCATTGGGGATAGCACAACCTTCCAGTCGCCCTCAAGAGGATGATGCTAATACCAGCACTGGAAGGCCATCACAACGCCGCCATATTGATGAAAATCAGGTATGTTGTTCGGTTAACTTTTCTTTGCACGCACTAAGATACATATTAATACTATCAGGAGTCCGACGTTGAGTTACCCACTGGCAATGACTTGGACTCCAAGTCACAAGGGGCTCGTAATCGTATCGATGAAAACCAGGTATGTTGTTCGGTTAACTTTTCTTTGCACGCACTAAGATACATATTAATACTATCAGAAGTCTGACGTTGAGTTACCCAC
>JBBPRE010000311.1:0-11935 GCA_038092935.1 Boletus roseobadius
CCATCCAAGGCGTAAGGCCGGGGATTGTCCGTTAAAGGGGAAATGTCGTAGCCGCGAGTCGTGATCGTCGAATACGATCTGGTAATACAATGGGTAGTCCATGATGAGAGGGGAAAGGTCGTGATGCCGCCAGGGCACGTGGTCGTGAGGGAGTCATCGGTGACGAATGTCACAAAATTGTAACAGGAAAACTCCTTCCTTTACCCACTTCTAAATGACCATGGGAAGATTTATCTGTTGACTTCATTATGGGTTTACCTGCTTCCCACAGTCACACCGCCATTTGTGTTGTCATTGATCAATTTTCTAAAGAAGTTGTTTTCATTCCTACTTACGATACAGTTTCTTCAAAGGACTTAGCCATTATTTTTAGAGACAATATTTGGTACATACATGGACTTCCTTCCACGATCATTTCCGATTGAGGTCTCCAGTTTGTTTTGGACTTTACTTTCAAATTATGTAATCTTCTCTCTATCTCCCAAAAGATCTCCACCGCCTATCACCCCCAAACAGATGGACAAACAGAGCATATCAATAGAGAACTTGAACAATATCTCTGCTCTTACATAGCTAAGCGACAGACCAAATGGGCCAATTGGCTCAAAGTTGCTCAATTCCATCACAACAACTCCCTTACCACTGCTACTGGCACCATTCCTTTCAATATCACACATAATTACACCCCTTGCATGGGCTTTGAAGGAAAAGCTAAAGGTATGGGAAAAGAATTTGGCATGGAGATGGGAAAATCCCATAAAGAAGTAGAAGATGCATTGAAGGAAGCACAAGAAAGAATGAAGAAGCAGTCAGAAAATAAAAGATCTGACATTCCTAATTACAAGAAAGGACAACAGGTTTGACTTTCAGCTGAACATTTGAAGCTACCCTACACAGCAAAGAAGTTGACTCAAAAATGGATTGGTCCATATGAAATCCTTGAGGTCCTTCCCAACGCTGTTAAACTCAAATTGCTGAACTCTATCCATATCCACCCCACTGTTAACATCTCACACGTTAAACCTTATCAGGCAACCCTTCTGGATCAACCAGTCTCATGCCCAGATGCAATCAAAGTTGACGAAAAAGGAGTAGAGCAATTTGAAATTGAATACATCATGGCATCACATCTCAAAGGCCACCAGCTTCAATATCTCATACATTGGAAAGGTTATGACTGTTACGAGTGGTGACATCCCCCCTTTATTTTCCTCCTCTTCCTTGCCACTGGACTATCCTGAGTCGTCCCTATGGGACGACATCATCTCTTCCCTCCAGGAGTATGAGCTATCTGACGAAGCCTTCGCGGACTTCCAACCCATTCCATTTCCCTCCGAGGACACCGCCCTCTTCTAATCTTGATCCGTTTCCTTCCGTATTTCATATCCTTGTTCCGATTCCTCCTGTTCCTGTTTCTCCCGAGGACACTGCCTTTTACGTCATGTGCTTCTTATATGCGATGCATTTCTTACCTCATCATCACCATTGTGCCTCCCCTAAAGCGCTCTTTCCTATTTAGTCTCACCTGCCCTAAATGCCTTCAGGCAGTATATATATTCACGCTCCGCCTGTATCTACTCTCTAACTTTAACCTACACAATCTACCGTGTGCTTAGGTTCCCAGCTGGCTCACTCCTCTCGCCGCTGGTCTCGGTTTCCTCTTCTCATCGTACTCTTTGTCCTTTGAAGGGTATACACTCGATGCTAGTCACGGTGAGACTAGTCGTACATTAGAACCTTCCGCAGATCGGAAGCTAGGTGCTAGGAACTTGACACACGTTGGTGTCACTTGTTACGCGGTCATAACAATGATGAATCCGACAGGACATGGAAATCAGGTGACATCATTAACACCACCCCTCAGGCAGTTACCGATTTCCACAAAAAGAATCCCTCAGCTCCTTGGAAGTTACGTGGCCTTACCATTGGAGATTTTTCTTCACTCTTCACTCATTACGAAAACTTTACCAAAACTAATTATCATGGGACTCGCCTGGAATTTGAGTCTTAAAGAGGGAGTAGTGTTATGATATACTATATTTTCAAACTTTTTTAACTTAGCGCATTTATGCACATACTTTACATCTTTCAGACTTTGAAGTCACATGATGTGCACATGACTGTGGGAAACTACACATGACCTATGGTCTAGACAAACACACTGCACACATACCTTATTAATTTCTGTCCCTTCTTTCACATCATCATCTTCTTTCTCTCACAACATCTTCTTTTATTTATCTATACTCGGTAGTTCTTCCCATGGACCCTATGGTCCGTGCGCCCACCTGTAACATATATAAAGTAGCTGTACTTGACTGGACTCCCCAGTCTAATCCATTTGTTCACTGTGACCTATGTCCTTGCGGCTGAATTAAGGAAGACACCCACCTCTTCTCTTTAACCTCTGCTTACTCTCTTATCTTGGGTTTGGTGTAGCCTCAACAAGTCCCTGCCAGTGTTTATTCAAGACTTCTCATAACAATGAGCAGGAGGAATTCCAGGGCATGATACTACTGATCAAGTTAGTGCTGGTGAAGATATCATCCAATTGCTTGATCACTCACCTGCAAGCTGATCTGTTTGATCAGATTCGCAAACTTGGCTATAAAATTATCCATTTGTCGACCATGATCCTTCCTGCTTGGAAGGAACTCATGCAGGACTTGCTGAAGTGTGTCAGCTTCATGCCATGTGACGTTGCAACCCGGTGGAACTTGACATGGGACATGCTTGACTATGCACTGAAGCATAGAAAGGTGGTAGATGCTGTAACTCAAAGAAGAAACCTGAGGCTGAGGAAGTATGAGTTGGCCAACAATAAATGGGAGCTTGTTGAGCAGCTACACGAGGTGCTTGGGGTGAGTGCTTGACTGTGAGGACACTGTGTGCTTGCTGACCAAGATTGTGCCACACCACAGATCCTCAAGGATGCAATATTGTTCTTCTCTCGGGATATTCCCAAGCTCACAGTCATCATTCCTGCAATGGACAGCATCAATGAGGTTTTGATGACCTACTCTCAAGACAGAAAGCTCTCTCCACCGATCTGTACTGCTGTCTCTCTCGCAAAAAAAACATTGAATAGGTACTATGAACTGACAGACAGCTCTGACGTTTACTGCATCACGATGGGTATGAAAACTCAATTTCTTGTCTGGATTTTCAGAGACTACTGCTACACAAACAGTCCTTCACCCCTGCCATAAACTACAATACTTTTGGCAAGCTAAATGGGAACAAGAGTGGATTGACACAGCAGAAGAACTTGTCCGTCATGAATATGAACACTCATATAGTTCTCTTCAGGCTGGTGAAGTCAGTGAAGTCAATGAGCCAATCCCTGACAAAGATCACAGCACTGGCAGCACACGCTGAAAGGTCAGTTGTTTTTTGTTTGATCATCTGAGGCAGACGGCATTGACTGTTACCCTCTAGCCAACCAATTATTTCAATAACCTAGCTGCATTAGCTCCCCCGAAATGGACAGATTTACGCTCAGAACTTGACCAATATTTATCAACTGATGTTGAACATGTTACTGATCCACTTCTGTGGTGGTACGAGCATCGTGGGCAGTACCCATCACTGTCACGCATGGCACTGGATTATCTCACAATTCCAGGTATGTTGTAGTTGTTACATTGATGAGCACACTGACAATCTGTTCTAGCCACCTCCATTGATGTCAAGCAACTCTTTAGCCATGGTCAGCTGCTCCTTATGCATGTGCATTCACGGCTTGCTATCCAATCAACATGCGCCCTGCTCTGCCTTGGTTATTGGAGTCACATGGGATTTATCAAGACTGAAGATGTTCAACAAGTTGCTATGCTTCCAGATGTTATTGGGCCCAAGGAGGAGCTTGCTGAGGGATGGGATGGGATTGAGCCTGAGGCTGACAAGTAGTCTGCATTATACTGACTGTACTCTACACCTAAATATACCACACCTGCAGGTATACCCACGAAGGGTGTACCCACAGGTCTCAAAATCATGACCCATGGTTAGTACCCACACCCTTGACTGTGGGTATCAACCCACAACGGGTTTGGGTATGGGTATCATTCCAGATACCTGGGGGTATACCTATGTGGTTGCCTAAGAACAAGTGTAAAACTTCATTTAAGCTTGAAATAAGCATTTATAGTGTTGTTGGCAGAAGTCTGCCATCTTGCCAACTGGCATGGCAGAACCTCTATGATTCTGGTTGGCAAAATCCAGCAGAATCCCAAGGGTATTTTTAGAAATATTGGACTTGGAGATCCAGCTGTGCTTCAACCACACAGGTTGATGCAGTTAGTAATATACTAGTAAATAGTAGAAAACAAAAAGAGATGTGGTTAACATCCACTCCTGAGGATCCCTGAATGTCTACCAACACTGGAGGTTGCCCACTCCCTACTGTGATTACCAGCAACTTCACTCATTTGAGGGAGTGTACAACAAATCTAATTGCTATTTTTGGAAATGTAACTTCTATGGTGATATTACTGGAGGTTCAGCAGGTGCCAAGCTCTGGGGGCAAGACAATAAACTTCCAAAACATCTTGTTGATAAATGCACTATGGCACCTTCTAACATGCAAAGAAAAGCATACACCCTTATCATCAGCAAAACTCAATTAGCAGGTCCAGAATCCCAGGCCATGTCATGATCATTATCTCAAGATCCCTTGGCCACCATGCTGTCATATTCTGGAAATCCTATAAGTCCAACCCCGGTCTTCCAGACCAACTCCAATTCTTGTACATACGAACTCTGGTGCGTTCTCATTTGAGATGCAACCCCTGACCCCCAGACCTTGTCCATACTTACAACCCTACTTACATACATCTTCCATTACCTCCATTCCTCTGCATTAGTATTAGTTCCACTTCTTAGCATCCTCCATACCTGTACTCTGCTTAGGAGCACAGCTCCAGCTTTATCTTACCTCTGACTCCTTACTTACAAACCAGCTCCACTCTGTTAGTAATTCCCTATGACTCCATAGTATATAAACCTCCGAAACTCCTGTACTTCCCCTCAGTTCAAATATCAACTTAGTTTTAACTCCTTCACTCCGCTCAAGTCTCAAAGACTCTCCTCTGTAACCTCCGCTTGACTTGACATCTAGTATGTCTTAAGTCCAACTCTGACCCCTCAGTAAATTCTGGGACAATAGGACTCTTGACAAGGGCGCACCACATATGGTGGAGCCAAGTCCCATCCACCAAGACAACTCTGGAGTTCTGGAGTTCGTTCTCCCCTCGGAGTTTGTCCAAACTTAACACACACTGGAAGCCATTGTTCCTGTTGGGAAGTAAAAGAAGCAGTCTCTTGAGGGCTACATTGATTATCCACTCATGAAGGATTAGTCTAGTGTAGCAAATTCTCTACTTTTCCAGTATATTTCACAAGTCATACTAGTAGTGCAGCTAACTAAATCTAGGTTTAACTTGACTACTAGATTCTTTATTCATGTCAACCTTCTGTAAGGGGGTAGATCCTTTGCCTTAGTATTACACTAGTGAATGATACCAACTGGTATTCACTAAGATGATAAGTAAAGACAAGAGTAGGATGCCTCTACAAATTACTATATGAAAACTTTATATTGTACTAGACATGGCACATGTTGTTGGAGTTTACAAATGTGAGAGTAGCTTACATAAGCTACCAGTAGTATTTTTGATCATAGTACCTAGTTACGTCTCAGCTGGTTTTTCAACCACTGAGGTGAGTACAGTATCATTAGAGCTGCCTATTACCAGTACTGACTGCCTACAGTATTTAGATATTCAATAGGTTATGAGCCCTGCCACTTAGTGAGCAAGGAACCAGACTCACCAGACTCAGAATCCCACCATGGCCACTCATGAAAATATTGAAGTCATCAAGCTTTAATCAAACAGATGGAATTGGTTAGCATGGTGCATGATGATCCAGCAACTCACAGAACAGCAAAGGCTAGCTGATTACCTTGTGGGAACACCACCAAACTCATTCCATGACTATAGGGATGCACTTACACAACAAATGATAATATGTATACTTCCAAAGTCAATTTTGACTCATTTTCAACACTATGATACAGCATGGGAATACATCAACTATCTAATGAAGTGATTTGACAGTGTATGCACTTATAACAAGGTTGAAAATTGAATGGGAAGACATCAAACAGGTCACTTACCAAGTAATAGGATGTGTTGCAGACATGGATGCACCACCATAAGCCAGAAAAGAGTTGAAACAAGGTTCAAAATGGACAAGAAGGATAAAACACTATGTGGGAGAGTTGAAGAAGGCACAGCCACAGCAAAAGGATCAGGTGCAGTGATCATGGTCAAAATGACTGACAGTATCAGCCTAGGGATTCCAGTGAGCAGTCCAAAAGCCAGATGTTATGAATTTCCTTACTTTTTCATCTTTTAACTACACCTTGGCTTATTCTCCTTCCCATATGTGAGAGGCCTATGCTCTCATGGCCATTACCTTAGGATATAGTACATTTATGGATGATTTGCTTCATATGGATGAGCAGTCACATTCTAGGCAGTTCTCTTACACTGCCTTGTCTTCCCCTTAGTCCAGATAGTCTGTGCTTATGGTCTGTGTGCAGCTCCTGCCAGTATAAATACTTCACCCTTTTGTATAGTAGTTTCTCATCTAGTTCTATGCAATCTACTTACTAGAATCTGGTCATTTCATGAGTGATAAGTCTCTAAGATTTGTCATAGTGAGATCTATGCTTCATATGTGTCTTTGCACTACACTTGAGTGTGCACTTTGACTAGGTTCTATGCATTAGTGTAACAAAAGAACTAGATTGTCCCTTTTACCTCTGCTGTTTAGCATGAGGTCTCTCCTACCACCATTTTGTGGTGAAGAATCAGAGCCCCCTCCCCAGAACAGAAGGAAGATATTGAAATACCCATTGCCCCTGTTGAACCAACTAACTACCACTACAACAACCCAACCTTCTGGGACCATACCAACATCCCCTGTCCATTCTCCCCAGCCAACCCCTCTTCATCTCCAAATCTGCAGAGAGTGGTCCCTCATAACCTGAATCAACCTATATCTCCAGTTGTGCCTCCATCACCATGAAGTGCAACTACTGAAGAGAGGGCAGAATCTCCACTAGAGTTACATGTACCTGAACTGATGGATGTTGATGAGCACAAATCAGAGATCAAGGCAGGTCTTCCAGATGATTTCTCTGGTCACCCAGATAATGCACCGTGATGGTTGCTGGCCATGAAGGCCTACTTTCAGATGAACATTTGCTTTTACAATGACTAAGCTAAGACACTTACCCTTCTTGCCAAGATGAGCAAACAATGAGGGAAGGACTTTTCCAAGGGTTGGTACTGGAAAATAGGAGATGAGGCATGGAAGACCATGGTAAATCTTTCACCGCAGTTACCACAGGCTTCACTAAAGCCTTTACCCCATACAATGTTGGTGCTAAGGCATGAATCAACTTGGGAAGGTTGAGACAGAATCTTAGAGACCCTGATGGGCTGGATGATTACAACCTCCAGTGCCAACTACTTGCAGGAAAAGCCAAGATAACAGATAAGAAGGCATCAATTGAGTGGTATATAAATGGCCTTGACAAAGAACTTTCTGACACCATCATTATGATACCCACTGTTCCAGAGACCATTGATGATTGGATCCAGAAAGCCTCCCAATTTGCTTGTTGGTGACCTCAAATCAAATAATGACTTTGGCCACTCAATCACTTAAACTGACTGTAGAGCAGGGAGGTGGTTGAGAGGGAATCCCAACAAGAACTTGACTAGAGTTCTTGGGGTGTTGGATTCAAAGTATATATACATTTTACATGTTTGTATCTATTATGATGCTGGTCTGTGCACATGAGGCTATGTAATGATGAATCATGTGAGTATTAGTAAACTGGACTTTGGTAAGATAGATGGAGATTAAATAGAGGCAGTGCTAGACATTCTAGACTGATGGAGATTAAATACAGTACATGTGGTGGACATGTATTATAGGTCTAGACCTAATTCACACAGTCACATGATGGAAGATAAGATAAGGTCACATGATGTGAAGGTGTGAAAGGGTCATATGACTAGAAAAGAAAAGGGTGAGAAAAAGGGTTCTTAACATCACTGGGCAGGCTAGGAGATGAGAAGGAATTCATTGAGAAAAAGCCTTCATCCCTGCCTCCACATGGACCCCATTCCATCAGACCTGCTCTACCTCTTGTTGGGGCCCTAACACCATGGACATGGACACTATCCACCTCACTCCAGTCGAGCATGCATGCCACATGAAGGACAACCTCTGCTTCATCTGCCACCAAAAGGGATGTTGCACCACCAATCACCCTTGGCCCCCACATAACAACAATCAGACTCATAGCCACAACAGACTGCCACATTCCCTGTGTAACCCCTAGAGGGTCAGGACCACTACCACCACCCCAACCCCAGACTCCATCACTGCCTATGTCACTAGCCTTGGAGAAAGGAATGTTCCAAAAGAAGACATTTTCAAAGTACTCAAAACCTGCTTCAAGGAACAACTGGAGGAAGCAGGAGAGACAGTAGCAACTGCTAAGATTGAAGTGGTTGAAGATTTTTGAAATGGGGGAGTCTCAACATCTTCTCCTCCAAACATAATAGCTCCTGTATTTGTATCAGAAATGCATGCCCAGTCAATTCAAATCCCTCTCTCTTTCTACACACATGCAGAAGCAGAAATTATTGATGTCACTGCTCTTATCGATAGCAGTGCTACTGGATGTTTCATTGACCAAGACTTCATCATAAGGCATTACATTCCTACCACTCAACTTCCTAGACCATTGAAAGCTTGAAATGTAGATGGATCTACCAACAAAGAAGGTATCATCTGACACCAAGTATCCCTTACCCTCCAAGTTGGAGAAATAGAGGAAGAACAGAAGCTGATGGTTATTAACTGTGGAACTGAAAACATCATCCTCAGTTTCTCTTGGCTTTGAGACCTCAACCTCATCATCAACTGGGGAACTGGACAGGTCACCATCCCAGATAGACTACCTACTCTCTGCCATGACTCCCCTGAAGCCACCACCCAATAATATCTTGTTCAATACTTGGGCATAGATTCAAACCTTCATATTGCTTGACTATGGAAGAAGTGACTTGATTGCTCCCTATCTATCTACCAGACTACCATAGCAACCAAAATTGCCTCAAAGGCCAAGAAAGTAGAAAAGCGACTCCCACCTCAGTACTCTGCTTTCCAGGATGTGTTCAAGAAAAAAGTCATTGATGAGTTACCTCCCTTTTGATCTTTTGATCATGCCATTGACCTCAAAGATAGCTTCTCCCCAAAGGTTGCTAAGGCCTATCCTCTCAACCCAAAGAAACTTGATGCCTGTTCAGCATTCATCAATAAACACATCAAATCAGGGAAGAATGTTCCATCAAAATCACTGCAGACTTCCCCCTTCTTTTTCATACCAAATAAGAATGGATCAGTCTGCCCATACCAGAACTATTGATACCTCAATGAACATACCATCAAGAATGCCTACCTCCTCCTCCTCATATTTGATCTCATGGATAAGTTGAAAGGTTCTCATCTCTTCACTAAGATGGATATTTGATGGGGATATAACAATGTACACATCAAACCCAAATATTGCTGGAAAGCTGCCTTCATCACCCCTTTTGGCCTCTTTGAACCGACAGTGATATTCTTTGGACTTTGCAATTTTCCTGCTACCTTTCAAACCCTCATGGACCATCTCTTCAGCAACATGATGGCAAAAGGGTGGCTTATCATCTATATGGACAATATCCTCATCCACTCCTCTTCCCCTACTGTCCACAAAGAACAAACCAAACAAGTCCTCAAGTGACTATAGGAGCACAAACTATTCCTCAAACTCAAAAAGTGTTCTTTCAATGTCAATAAGGTTGAATACTTAGGAATGATTGTGCAAGAAGGACAAGTGAAGATGGACCTGGTCAAGCTGAGTGCCATTGATGACTGAAAACCCCTATCATCTGTTAAAGCAGTCCAATCATTCATGGGGTTTTGTAACTTCTATAGGAAGTTTATCCCAGATTTCTCAGCCCTGGCTTGCCCTCTCATTGAATTAACAAAGAAGAACTGTTATGGGTATTGGTACCCTCCCTTCATTTTATCCCATCCTTCCTCTTGACTATCCCAGCTCATCATCATGGGACAACATCATCATGTCTCTCCAGGAGTATGCAGTGCCAGACACTGCCTTCAAGGACAGCTTTGCTGATCTGTTCTCTTCCAAGTATGCACCACCTTTCTGATCCTATTTTCCCTGTTTCTATTTCTTCCATTCCTGATTGTTCCAATGGACACTGCCTCCACTATCATGTGCTTATTATACATGATGTGTCTTCCTTACCTCTTATGTGACGCATCTTCATGTGTCTGTGCCAGCCCTTACAATACATTTCCTTATCCATCTCACCTGCCCTAAATGCCTTCAGGCAGTATATATATTCACACTCTGCATATATCATCTTTTTAACTTAATCCTACACAATCTACCATGTAAGCTTGGGCTCAACTTGCTGGCTTGCTTCGCTCACCATCTCTTTCACTTCTTCATCACAGTCCTGGTGAGGACTCTCTATCACTGCTGACTCTAGATCTAGTGGGCTATTCCTCTTTGTCACAGGAGTAAGATGGCCCAACTACTTGTTGGTGTCACATTGTTACAGGTCATAACAAAAGGATTAAGTTTCTAGCTTGTTGATGCTACTCAGCCTAACCACCCACCCCATGGACTGCTGCATGGAGCAGCACCACTAGGTCAACATGAGGCATATCAACCTTATGCAGCTCCTTCAAGAAGACCATGAAGATGATGAGAAATGTTGTATCTCCTTCCCACCCACCACAGCAGTCTTCTAGCTTTGCTGCTATTCCAGAGCACTCCTACTTCTGCCCCACCCCTTTGTAGAGCTTCTCCCACTCTCTCTCATTCATCTTCCATCAGATCCCATCCTCCCACATCCCTTACTCAGTACTCAATCCCTGAAGAGGAGGTCATAGGAACAGAAGGAGGATCTTACAAATGCATCATCCTTACTGGTGCTGCCATGGAAGCCCACCCCCTCTACAGACAACCTCAGGACCCTCCCCTGCTCTCCTACCCAGGACTCCTAGACCCTGATCCAGATTATCCCATTGGTGTCAAAGAAGACTCAACAATGAAGATGACATGGGGAAAGACATCAAAGCAGCCCTCCCAGAAGACTTCTCCAGAGAAGGAAGAGATGCCAATAGGTGGCTTCTCACCATGGATGGATTTTTCTCCATCCACCCAGTCTACATGGACAAAACAAAAAGTTTTGCACTCCTCAACCACATGCTGAATGGAAGAGGAAAAGCATTCACCAAGGCCTGGCTCATCAAACTTGTAGACCATACTATCCCCAAGGTCAACAAAGACTACTCCCACATCTGGGAGGCCTTCACTACCACCTTCTCTCCATATGATGCAGCTTCCCATGCTCAAGGAGAGTTAGCCTCTCTACAACAAGACCCTCGACATATAGACAGCTTTGAGAAGTATCTTGCCACCTTTGTTGTCCTCACTACCCAAGCCAGACTTAAAGAGAAAGGAGCCATTCAAGAATGGTTCCTTCATGGACTGGATAGGACCATCACTACCCAGCTCACCCTCTCTGGAATCCTAAAGTCTGCCAAGAAGATTGAGGACATCTACTGTAAATATTGGTCAAGTTCTGAGCATAAATCCATCCATTTCAGGGGAGCTAATGCAGCTAGGTTATCAAAATAATTGGTTGGCTAGAGGGTAACAGTCAACGCCATCTGCCTCAGATGATCAAACAAAAAACAATTGACCTTTCAGTGTGTGCTGCCAGTGCTGTGATCTTTGTCAGGGATTGGCTCATTGACTTCACTGACT
>JBBPRE010000312.1:0-11927 GCA_038092935.1 Boletus roseobadius
AAGCATTTTTTTCGTAGCCGATGTTGCCTGGCAAAATTGGGTGAGAGACCCCACGGATTTGGTCCTCGCGCCCTGGCCAATTGTCACATATGTATATACTAGTACACCAAGAATGGATATGCTCACAAAGTCACCGCTGCCAACTCGCTGCCGTCCAGCGCAAGATCCAAGCTATTTGATCCGGTGGGCCTCTATCGTTCCAACAATCCAGTTCCCCGTCTTGTCAACCAGAACCCTGACTGACGTTAGGGCGTGGGCCTCACAGTGACCAGTTAATGGAAATGAGGGAGCGTTTTGTCGAATTTCCCCACCAACAATCATGCCTTGCACTGCGATTTCGTAAGGAACGGCTACGGCACACGGCGAGCTTGGGTGTTGATATAGTTGATACCCGAGCTGAGATCCAGCATCATGGCCTCAACGGCACATTGTACAAGCGCGTCTCAATTAAAAAATATGTGATGGCAAAACAATGAGTACCACATGTGGAAAAAAAAAAGAAAGAAAAAGAAAAAGAAAAAGAAAAAACAATATAATTGCCCCGGTGCCACATGCGGCATAGTAAGGAAGTATTAACGCCACGAAGGTGCTTCTGGAAGTTCGACCCTTCTCTCACTGTCTCCGCCGTCCGGGAGTCGGGACCGGCGAAGGACTTCCGTCACCAACATCTTCCTGACCATTGGGTGAGGCGGCTGCCAAAGTCAAGAGGCAGAGCAGAAAATGTTAAGCTCAGATATCGTTCCGAGATCTCAAGTACAACTCGAGAAGGTGCTTACACGTGGAAAGATTAACTTGGTTTAACCTATAATCCTTCCAGAACTTGGACCACCCTTCGCTGCTTCTTTTACGACAATAATGTGCCCTTTGTGTCAAGTCGTGATCACACTATGCAACGCACGCTTACCTGGCAGTCGGCCTGGGAAGTGGTTGCGAACATGGTCGGGACTCCGAGGGTTTGAAGCGCCACTTGTTGCTTTTGGATGAGAGCATCCCAAGCAAGCAGCACCCGTTCCCTATCGAATCTCTGCAAATCTCTGCGGTATGCATCGTTCATCATCTGTGTGTCAACAATTAGTCAGGGAGGCTCGTCGTCGACAAGTTGTCTAGCCTCGGACATCAGCCTCATGCTTTGATAGCCCTGCGCCAATCAATGTAGCTCTACCATGAAATGGAAATGATGAATGAAGAAACCACAAAAAGCTTTACATACTTACTTGGTACGAGCAACTTTGACCTTTTCTTCGTGTTTCTTGTGTATAGCTTGTCGTTCTTCCCACAACTGTTGCTCGAGTTCGTTTTGTTCTTGCCGCAGCTAAGTGCTGCTTCAATAACTTGTGGGAACATACATGACGGATGAACCATACGCGAGAGACGTCAGCAAGGAACCCCGGATCACTAGCGAGTTGTGTCAGATGGGGTAGCGCCTGTTGGAATGAGATAGAACGGATGTCCTGCACACGCGTAGAGGACGTTGCTGCAACGGGCCGCGGAGTTCGGTGCTCTGACTGGGTAGGTGGCAGTTCCTGTGATGGCCGAGGAATGTTTCGAGACGATTGATGAGCTGTACGTGTATCTGAAGCCGGCGGCGTGTTGATGACAATAGATGACTCCGATGTTTTCAACTGCGAAAGCAATGAAGCAACCGAAGCTGGCGGAACGGTGACAGATGACTGAGCCCTCGGTTCGCTTTGTACGTCTTCCAACGTGCTTGCGGGTGATTCACGGATCTCTGCATGTTGTTCTGAACTGATATGCGATGAACTTGAATTCAGCGTGTCCTGCCACGCTTGAGAAGCTCTCAATTGGTCCAGAAGGGCCTTGACTGCTGTGGGGTCCTGAACAGCTTTTGTCGCGCCTGTGCTGCCGTCTGTATAGTGGTCACTCACGTTGATGTTGGTAGAATTCATCACGGTGTACACTGCTTCGACTTGAGTGATGGTGTGAAATCTTTGATGGATTGTAGCACTGTAGTAGCTGAATTCTGGGAAGGGAATTTACGATGCCCTCGAAGTTTGTATGTCTAGTAACGTTGTTGTGCATTGCCACCGCCCGAGAACAAAGGTGGCCTTGGCAGAAAGCTTGATGGCCAGGCACCATTCGCCAATCACGCAGAGTCACAACCAGCAATGCAACATGCTCATGCACCATGTCTCATTAAAACAAGAAAAAGATTCTTCGAATTCAACCGAAACAAACTGGCGACATTATACACACGACGGCTTTTATTATTTCCTGCACGCCGAACCTCGTTGAGTTGGCGATTGACTGACAGGGTACTGGCAGTTCATCATGGGCTGCGACTGATATATCAAGGTTGTCGGCATCGTTGGGTCACAAAACAAGATCTGCATGCAGTTGGATAGATGTGGCTGTTGGTAAATTCAAACAAGGTCTTCGGCTCAGGCGGGATGGTGGGTATAGGTCGAGTAACAGGCCCCGCGAAGAACGGTGCGGCAGTGCAAGACTCCGTAGCCAACAGTGTATTGCATGTAGGACTACCCTGGGAGAATCGCCTCATGCTGAACGGCGGTCGACAAGGTGCCAGTGTAGTGCCACGGAGATGTGAGAAGCTTTATGAGACGCGTGAGAACAGGACGAGTCAGAAAGTACTCCGACATCATACATGGCACGAACGCAGGTCGGTGATCAAGGGAGTGATAGACTGGAGAACGCGGTGAGTTCGCGGGACTTGGTGGCCATGGAAGCATCATGAACGACATGAATAATACGAGGCTGGATTGGGAACGGACAGTAACACGTCATCGGTTGTCACAACAGCGATTAGTTGTTGCACGAACGAGCGTTCAACAAGCATGGTGGCGTCGCATTGGACTTTACGGTACCTTGTCGTAAAGGCGACCTAGCGGCGAACACCTCGCGCCGTCGTTTAAGCAGAGTGATGGGCGGACCTGAAACGCAGGAACTGCGCGAGAGGTGAAGTTGCCAAATGTATCAGACGTAGCAACCCGCAGTTGTGACTCTGAATCGAGGAAAGAACTCATCAGACCCGCCGTCGAGGCGGACCGACTGTACGTCTTTTGAGCGTCAGCGATGGCTGTGGGATGCGACCAGGGCGGCCGGCAGTTACGGCAAAATAAAAAAATAAGAACAATGAATAATAAATAATTAGTAGTGGCCGGACATTTCCACGCTACGGAACCGACTTCTGCCGCTCTCTCTCTCTGCCCCCGTCTCTGCTGTCCCATCAACGTCCTCTTCCTCGTTTCTTCCCTTCTCCGCTTCATTTCTCGTCCACTTCCTCCCCCTCTTCGTCCTTGTAATTCCCTCCGTCCGTTATCCATCCCTGTCTCCCTCCCTTCTTTTTGTCTTTTTTCATAATGTCGTCCGATCGCACAGATTATCCTCCACAAGCAAGCTCTTCTCATATGATGAAGACCACCAAGCGCGGGAGGCCTTACCTCAAGGTATCTTCCTCCTGCTCCTCTCCGTTCCCACACCAACCCTCCATTCCCCAGGACACACTCGATCTGTTCGCGACTCTCATCGTATCGCTTCAATTGACTACCCACAAACAGTATTTTCGCACCTTCCCGAATTCATTTTCTACGTCAGTTCATCCCCTTGGCCCTTCTCTCTATCTTCTGACCCTCTTCTCTAGCGACGAAGCCGCCCAGAATCTGGCTTCTCTCAAATTCTCCCAGTCCAACCGTGGACCGGATCCAAGAGACAAATCACGAATAGTGACGACCACCACAACGACCACCTTCTCAATGACCCGCGAGATGGCAAAGGCGATGTGCCAGCATTTCATGGATGCTCGTCTGATTGAAAATGCCGCCGATCAGGGGTCAAACTTGTTCAAGGATCGTGGCACGTATGTCCTCACGCCAAAGGGTCTCCACGTCCTCGAGCGATTCATCTCGAAAAATGGTATCAGTTCCGATCACCTTCAACCCGTATTTGCCTCCCAGCCTATTTGTATCAAATTACTTCACCTCGAGCGTCGGACAGCCGATGACGAGATCATCGTGACCCAGTCCGTAATAACTGCCCTCTTTCGTCGCTTCGTCGGACGCCAGCCCAATTACCTTTCTCAAAATGCTCTCGCACCACAGGATGCTTTTCAAGAGTACCACGAGCGATCTAAAGGTGTTCAGCTCATGGACGTGCCAGAAAAGGCACAACCACTTGTGGGCAAAGCGACGGTTGTACACAAATATTGTTTTGCCGCCGTATCTGCGCTCGAGTGGCTTTGCGACTTCACGTCCGTCGTGGGGAGAGAGGAGGCAGCGGAGATGGCAGCACAGTTTGTCCGCTTTGGCCTCATCGCTTTGGTTAGCGACAAGAGGAAGAATAACGATTCTGCCATCATCTTCACCGTTCGAGGTTCTGCCCCCGGTGGTAACTCACCCGTTAGTGTAAGTTCTGTCCATCAGTGTTTTTAATCCTGCAAGTCGTCTTATCATCGTTTTCAAGCACCACGGAGAGTTCCGGTGCACGGCCAAAGCTATCTATAGAATAACTGATGAAGGAAAACGAGTGGCCCAGTGGGAAGAGCAGTCCTCCTCTCCTCACAGTTCCGTGACCAATCTTCACGAACGTTCTTCGTTAGAAAGCAGTGTCATCGAGGGTGCGGCCAGATCGGGACTTGAAGCCACCGCCAGTGCTGCGGACGCCAAGATTCATCGTCGGATTTCCATGGCCGAGAGGCTCAACAGCGCTTATGCCGAATCGAAAGAATCGAAGGAGGCGAAGGCGAGCGTCAAGAGCAACACCGATCGTCTGAACCAAATCCTCGAAGAGCCGTCCTATCGGGCCCTCTTCCGCGAATTCCTCAAAGCGAATTTCTGCGAGGAGAACCTTACTTTCTGGATGGATGTCGAGGATTTCAAGCGCAAGTTCAGTATCACGTCAAGTGCCCAGGCGACCGTCCCCACCAGTCGTGGAGGGAAAGCTACGCCTGGCCAAGCAGTAATGGAGAGACATCACGAATCGCTCATCCAGACAGCTTTCCAGATCTACAACAAGTATCTCGCGCCGTCAAGTCAGAACGAGCTCAATATCGATCATGGCCTAAGGCTCGATCTTGCTAGTTACCTGGGCGAGGTGATGACCAATTTGAATGGTAAAAGTCTTGACGGGCAGGTCGACGCCAGTCAAGCCGGTGCCTTCAATGCGACCCAGCTGCAGGTGCTCATCAAATTATATTCCCGAATTCAAACCCACGTACTTCGCTTGATGGCGATGGACTCCCTACCAAAGGTACGCCGTTGCATGTAATTACTGCATAAACACATTCATATTTATATTTGTATCCTCCAGTTCATCAAAACTCAGCGCTTCACTGAAGCTAAGCAATGGCTTGGAGGTGATGCATCTGAGGACATCCAGTTTCTGACGAGCCCTCCTGCTCCACCAGGCCTAGGGAGTGAAGAGACTGGTGGCGCGTACATCACCGTTTCCGCAAAAGCCACTGAACGAGAACAGAGGCAGCAGCAGCTTCTAAGCCCCTCCACGACTTCATGAATATGAACCCACGGTCCTTTCTCTCTTTTTCTTCGTTTGTCGTCAGCAGACCTCTATTATTCCCTCAAGACACGATATCCTCGCATTTTTCCTCTTCGTCACACTGGGTTTGGTATCCGTTCATCACCCAATTTGTTGTTATTTTGCATTTCTTCGTTAACCTAGGGGCTATGGCTTCATACCTTCGTCACTAGTAGTAATCTTCACCGTTCCTTGGCATCATCCAGTATAATTTTCTGGCCTTTCTCGTCATGCTTAACACTATTCCCACCGTCTTGTCCATCATTTGCATCACGACGATTTCCTGCCCACCTCATCCCATTGCGGTGTACAATCTACCTTATAATTATCTGCGTACCTACCGCCTTTCGCACAGGTGCACTCTTAATCCATGGTCTCTGTGTCCTATAGCATGGTGTCATATCCTAGCTGTCCTAACATTCGTCTTGAAAATTTGTCGTGAACGAGGAGCTTTGACTGGTTTATGTGAGCGCAGCTAACGGTTCCCGCGATGAAACTTTCAAGTTACGAGACTCCGCCATTAAGCCTTTGCAGTTTGCTGTTCACGTCGCCCGACGCCCAAGATGTCCTGGATCTTTAATCCCAACGGCAATGCCCCAAAGCCACAGCCAACTGAGGAAATGGTGCCAGACCCTGGAAACCCGAACAGGATGGTGTCCAAGAAGGCTGCGAACCAACCCTTCCTAGCGTACGTTCACCGGCTATAGCCTAGTATCCTCGCGAGTGTTCAAATCGACTAGTTACCACGAATACAAACTCGAACAAGAGAAGCTGCACCAAGACTGGCTGCAGCGCAAGAAAGAGCGCGAGGAGAAGCTCGCACGAGGAGAAAAGGTTGGCCCGGAAGAACGAGATCCAACCGCTGAAGAAGTCGTCGGCCTCCTCGGCCTCCTCAAGCTCATCGTCTACCTTTTGCTCATAATTACTCTGGCTGGGAAATTCTTTACTGGCAGCTTCCTGTGGGAGTATGATGGTAAATGGACGAGATTGAAGACATATTGGCCGGTGAGGACGCATTCCATTCCTTTCTGGCCTTGCGGCTATAGCTTAACTTGGCTATCACATAGGAAACAAGCGGCCGATTATTTTCGGAATCGTTCCTTGCCACCTTTGACGGGACGGACGCAAATAAGCCCATATACATCGCGGTGAGGTTTTCAGTTCGTCATATCATTGGCGAATACTCATCAATGAGGTACGTGAAGATTGACGGAGAGGTCTATGATGTTTCAGGTAATAGACGGACTTACGGCCCTGGGGGTCCATATCACAACATGTATGCTCCGTCGTATTGTTTTATTCCGCGGTATTTTGACGAGTGGGCCCATGGGGCTGTGCAGGGCTGGTATTGATGCGGCAAGATCTTTTGGAACTGGGTGCTTCGCGACGCACCGTACACACGACTTGCGAGGATTGACTGACCAGGAGCTCAAGGTGGGTCTTCGTTTTACTGGTCTGATAACGGGCGTCATAACCGACTCATGATAGGGCGTGCAACATTGGAAGAATTTTTTTGCGGATCACAAGACATATTTCAGGGCAGGGAGGGTCCTTCACCCTCCCATTGACCCTCAGAGTCCTATCCCGGAGCACTGTGATCCCAAGAAGGAACAGACCGCGCACCCAACAAAGGGTGCAGATGGCAGTAACAAGCCTTGGGTGCCGCCCAGTCCCTCGACGAATGGTAAACCAGAGCACCAGGAACTCTAGATTAAAAGTGAGGCTATTTTAATATTGAGAAAATGCTATCATAAAGTGATGATGGACATGGAAGAGAAACATGGAGTGTGTGATCACCGAGCGTCAAATTGTCATGGGACTGAGTTCATAGCGTTTCATAAATGGTCAAATAAACCGTAGTCCCTGAAGGATATGCCAAGCGGTGCTTGCTCATATAGGGTGCCTTCGGGACGATTTTTACATTCGCCTCAAGCCTGCCAAACACAAACCACGAGTATTAAGCAGTGCTAACGTTGCCGGCACAGTCTAACTTGCCTGAGAAGGCGCCCCGTGTGTCATGAAGTAATTCCGTAGTATCGGGAAATCGGCAATCGAACCATTGACCATGGATGAGAACGGACTCTCTCGATACTTTGCAATGATAATGTTGCCGCGCCATGCGGTTGCCTCTCGAAAAGCCTTCCCTTGAATCTCTCGGATGCACTTGTTGATAGGGAAGGGCATTCCGTCACGCGAGACGACAGGGTAAAAGACGACGTAAGGTTGAGCGAATTTTTTATTCATGCCGTCAAGGGCCTCGACGAGCTTAGGAATAGCCGTCAGTGACGTCTGGCTGGGCGATCCATTCTGTTCGACTCACATGATAATGCCATGCACGGGGACCAAGGCCCTCTGCGATGTAGTCCATGTAGACCTCCGGGTGGGGCATCCGAGGAGGCTGGGTGCTGTGGGGAGCATGAGGGTCGGGCATCGACATCGGGCTCGTCATGAGCGCGACCATGTGTGGGTTCCGACCATCAGATGGAAAGAGGAGAGCTTCGAACGATGTTAGCTGGTCCATGACGGATTGCGACGAGAAGACGAGTGCGAGATAAAAGTAGGTGAGTAGGTAGGGAATAAAGTACTGGCTGTCTGCGCGGTATAGTCGAATACTTTTGGGTTGACGGAGCAAGGAGAGTGTCCTTATATATGTCTCTGAAACGAGGTCAGGGTGGTGTCCAATGGATCATCATATGGAACAAAGACAAAGGTAGTGGAATTAGTTTGGCACGAGGTGTAACCGATCACAGGAATCGGCACGCGCTCTGGCCATCGCGAGCTAGCGCGGGTGATACCGCTCGAGTTAGCAATTTCATGTGCGGTGTAGTGAGAGGTGACACCGATGACAGTCAGAGAGTTGGACTGGAGCAGTGTAGGAGAGATTAAAAGCGAAAGGATGTCAGCCATCAATGACGGGCGTGCCAGAAAGTTAGGATCCGGACTTGGGGCGGAGTGGATGTAGATCAATTTGTCAACACCATATTCAATATTGGTCTCAATCGGGAAGCACAGCAACTCGTCTCTTCCTTTTCTTTGGCACAGAACATAACTAAGCCTCGACAAAAGGACTGCAAACCATTGACATAAAGCAAGCCCAGTCAGACTAGTGTCTTTATCCGCCGACACGTTAAGTAAACCCCCCGTCAGCCTTTTCATGCGGCGTTCCTGTTGCGGCTGACAGTTTTGGGGCATCACCCTCTCCCCGGGATCTCGACCTCGACTGCTCCCGATCCTGCCAGCGTCGCCTCTAGTTTATCACCATGCATATGGGCAGTATACTCCGCCAATGTATCGCGCGTTGAGCAGGGTCTGACTCCTGCCCGTCGATTCTCTCGAGTGCCAGACATTCAACGCAACGGGGGCGTGTTCGCCTTCACGCCGCGAGCGGATGTAGTCAAGTGGATCCAGCAGGTAGACTCTGTACTCGTGTACAATTCAATCAGGCCGTCTTTGCTGATAGGTGTTCCAGAGTCTGGGTGCGGATCGATCCATGTCTGCATCCGTTTGAAATTTGTCGATCTCTACCGTCTGTGACATGATCCAGCCGCAGAAGAGGTCACCCGGAGCATCATCATTGTTTGTGCGATTGTGGGCACATGTCGCCCTTGCCATCGTGTCATCTGGCTGTGCGTATTCTCCATTGGGTTCGTTAGATCCTGGGGTCGTCAAGCATGCTCATTTCATGAGGTGCAACTACCTCGTTGGTGTCCCAATCGGGAGGTTATATTTCTTATTTTGCATGTCCGTCTGAATGTTGCCTAGGGCTCCTTGGCGCTCACCGTCTTTGGTGAGTGGCGGCACGCTTCAGGGTGTGATTTTCAAGTCACCTCCGGCGGGACCTTGTGTGCCGTTTGCAATCAATGTGTATTCGTGTGACTCCCCAGCTTAGACACCGAAGCACCACGCCGGTACCGCTTGCAAGACGATTCGGGCAAGTGAATTTACATTTATGGGTAGGACGACGTGGTCACCAAATAACTTTGCAAATGACTATGTGCTGGATGTCATGTCCGTGTGATACACAGCGACCTTGCGAACGCTTGCGTATTTGATTTCCCCTCATCCTGACTCGGTGAACTTATGCCATCACAATTCCTCAGACGATTCGCCTTTCCAGCTTTATGAATGCGCTCTTCGAGATTCGAGTTGACAGTCCCCTGCAGGGTTACTCGCACGGTGAATGTCCGTTGAGAGGCCTTGTCGCTATCGAGTTTTCTGGATTCTCGAACAGGCACATTTGCTTTTCGATACATGAAACAAGCCCGTTGTGATTTTGTGTTTCCCCTTGAAGGGTTTCTGGACGGTATTTACATGACAAGGCGTAGGATGCAGTGGACTTGCAAAGAGTAGTTATCCCGGCTCGGTATGACGTGTCAGAGGAGCCTGTTCCCGAAAAGGCAGGTACGGTTGAGAGCGCGTCGGTGAAAACAACGGACTGAGTTTCGCACTGGCAGCGATGGTCGCGCATTCCATCTTGGTTGCCACCCAGCTCTCCTCTCTCTTTCCTTCCCCCAATGCTCCCTCCGTCGTCCTACAGTCCGCCCGTCGCAACATCCCCACCCCTCCACCAACCCTCGACGTAGATCTCCATCCAGAACACGCGTCTTTCGCGTCCATTGTACATTTGCAGCATGTCGGTTCCATCCTCTTGCGCGTTCTTCATGGCGGTTTGATTGTGGAACTTGTCTCCTTATCGACACAAGCTCCTCCAATTCGTTTCGTCTTCCCCGTCCCCATTCTCTCCGCACCAGCTATCCTTGCAGCTGCCGAGCAAGAACTCCATTTACTGGTCGTCACAGTCACCGGTTCCCTTTATCGCTTGGTGCTACCAGCCGCAAATCCTAACCTCCTTTGGCATGATCAGGCTGCTGCGAACTGGTGCAGGGAGTACATCATCAAAAGTGTTGCCGATCTCTCCAGCGGCATCGTCCACATACAGGGCATTCATTGTATAGCAATCGGACTAAACAATGGGTCGCTACTTCGCATAGAGTCAGAACGCATCGGCGACGATACGTGCGATGGTGTGTGCTCTTCACTGCAATTTGCATTTGCATTTAGTTCGCCCGCGCAGATCTTTGGACGGAGACTCTCAGCCAGCCAAAGTCCTTCTTTGGCGCGTTCGCTTCTTACATTCCTGGGCTTCACCCTAGTTCAAACGCAGCATTGGAAATATTTTCCGTAGCTAGTCTTCCTCAACCCACAGATCTCAGTCACACCTGGACTCTCTCCCGGGATCGTGTCCTCCGCCTTTGGACCGCAAAAAGTGGTTGCGTCGCTTCCAAAACTATTTCAGGTCGAGTAACTGGCCAACCATCATCGTCTGGTGCCACCATATCCGAGCCGCTAGATGCCGAAGCACGCAATCTTCTGCGTATTTGCTCTGGTGGTACCAACGACGAATGCACGTTCGCCATCGCGTTCATGCCAACATCAACCGACTCCCACTCCGGTGGATATTTCCAGATCTTTGACTCCACAGCCGATCAACTACGCGAACTTGGAACCATTGAGTGCTCCGCCGCTAGTGCTCACTGTCACTTGCAAGATTTCATAATTAACGACGGCATGTTGTGCGTGTTATGGGAACGTCAAGGCTGCTCAATGATGGAGAGAACCCCCTTATCCTTAGGGAACCAGAATGCTTCCGACAACACAACGTGGGCAACATCCAGTCATGGGCAAGAGGCCGACTTGACCCCTGCATACCTTGAGGGACTTCTTCGTTCCCCCGGTTCGCTCACAGAGAAATTTGTGGAGGCAATTCTTCGACCAGGCTTGTTCTCCCCGCTGACCATCCGTACTGCCCTTGAGCAATACATAGACGCCTGTCTCTCCCTCCCTGGTCCCCCCGCCCCAGAGCTCACGACATCGTATGCAACTGTGGTTGAGAACATTGCCGCAGTGGTCGGCTGTACTGTCTCTCTTGTACAAGACCCGCATACCGGTGCAATGCAGCACGACCGGTATTGGAGTGCACTCAAGCGAGACTGGGAGGGATTTGTCACTCGCTGTCGTGAGGTGGAGCGCAATGCACGCTGGCCGCTCGCTCTTTGCGTTGGCCAGAATAGCGAAGGTGTCGTCGTGGTAGAAAGAGAGCGTATCAACACTCTTGCAAAGGAGGATCTTCCAATCACTATCCATAGACATCTCAGCGACTCCCTTGCTGTAGACTCTCACTTTGCTGTTCTCGACATTGCGTGGACCCTGTGCGACAAAATCGGACCGGTGCTTCTCCGCAACGTGGAGACCAGGGTTGTCGACGTTCTGCATCAGGAAATCGCCTTCTCTATTGCGGACATCCTAGGTGACCAGGCGCAACGGTTGGAGTTCAAGGAATGTCTCGACGACGGCGCTCAGAACTGGATCATTGCAAGGCTGCAAAACGTCGAAGATCTTGACAAGGATATTCGAATTAT
>JBBPRE010000313.1:0-11921 GCA_038092935.1 Boletus roseobadius
GGTCTGTGAGAGCGCGGGAACCTCGGAAAAGTGGCCTTATCTACGGAACCCAATTTCCTAAACGTCGTGCCGAAGAGTGCGGAGTGTGTACGCTGGAAGAGCACGATTGTCCGCTTCCGTAGAGATGAGATATTACCTAATATAGGAATGCACCTTATCAGCCGCCAGTCATCCAGAGTACCACGTGCGGTTACCTAGTGACTTTGTCGTCGTCTCGTCTTATCGTGATGCCAGGAAAACGACACGTTTTATCACACCCTATCGTCAATGCACGGTTGTCCCAACTCCGGTTGGCGACGACCAACCCCAAAGATTTCCGTGAGGTGGGTGGTTCCACAGGGCAAACAGCACCCGCTGACGCGTGCGTAGGGTGTCCACGACATCAGCTTTATTTTAGGAGTGGAGGCCTCAAGGGATCTTGAAGAAGAGCCATTCAATGGGGTGAGTGCAATTCCAAGTACCATGCCGTCGCTGACGTGCTCCATGCTTGGGGCCAATAGCACACTCCCGTTGCACCGTTCACGGGGACTGTTATCAAACCACGAATCGGCTTGACACCGATCCTCAGGGCTGGTTTGGGCATGGCAGATGCGCTCCTGAAACTTTTCCCGTATGTGAACCCATATCATCCCGATGCCGTGAAACAGCTCTGACACACCTTCGTGATCTATTCTCGGATGCCAGTGCAGCGCCAGTCTACCACCTCGGCCTATTCCGGGAGAAAGTTAGCTTGCAGCCAGTTGAATGTGCGTATTACGCCGCTGCAGAGCTGCCAATGCCGAGGTTGGATTGGTAGATTATTCCAAGTTGCCATCTGTACCGCCGGTCGATGCAGTCTTTCTCTTGGACCCGCTCGTTGCTACGGGTGGGACTGCATGTGCTGCCTTGACCATGTTGCTCGACTGGGGAGTTCCTCGTGAGTAGCATTTTTTTTGGCATCCCGATCCGCACCGAAAGTCACGCGAAACAGTAAACAAGATCAAGCTACTCGTCGTGCTCGGGTCAGAGGCCGGCCTTGATCGCATTGAGGAGAGCTATCCAGATCTCGAGGTAATAATTCAATTCACCTGTCGTTCTCGATCAGTCGACTGAGGCGTTTGCTCCAGATCTGGGTTGCTGCTGTGGACCCGAACTTGACTCATGATGGACTGATCTCGCCTGGACTCGGAGACACTGTGAGTGGCACGCAGTGCTGGTCTGATCCCCATTGATGTTGTCGACACAGGGTGACCGACTCTTTAACACAGTTCGGGAGTAGGGCGGGTGTGGGACAATTCGGCTATGCAACTGTGGGATGACAACAGAAGTCAGGAACTCGACGACGACTTGAGTCGGCTAATACAGAATCGAATCGCATTGTACAGTACTTGTAAACAGTAGATGAACTTCCTGGTCAAGTCGGGTATCGATGACTTTTGACTTTCGCTTTCCATCGCAGGTTGTGACATCCTCGCGGACAAGAACGTCGACAGTGAATCACAGGACTCTCGTCCGGCGGGCGCCGCGCGGGACGTTCACTGGACTGAAACTGAAAGGCTGAAACCTGGGAGGTATGTAGTCTGGTGACCGAACGAGGGGTATGTGTACCATCATGATGCCATCCGTTCCATCCGTTCCGTTGACACGTGATCCGGGATTGCACGATATTATTGCACGACATGGCACAATCGGGTCCCACCGTTATTCCAAGCTTACCAAGTTACAGATTTACAGGCCTTTAAAAATGGCCCGCAAGCCTCGAGAGCGCTGTACCAAGTCCTGCTCCAACATCCCATATGATGGTCTCAGGCTCGACCACGCCATCAACGCCTTCTTCCCCTACCCTCGTAGCCCCCTCCGACGATTTCAACTCCCTCCTCCCCCCCGGCAGCTCCTTTCATCTCAGCTCCGCTTCAGACCATATCGAGTTCCTCGCTTCCCGCGCTGCAGTCAGCTCTGCTGTCTATGTCTACGACCTCGCCGAACAGATCGGCTTCGGAACCCTCACAAAGTCATGGGCCGCCTCTCTTGAGCATTCTGCCCCTGTAATCCCCCTCCAGACCAGGGCGGGCGCTGGCCTCGGTCTCGTCGGCCGGTTGTCCGAAGGTACCAGCCAGGACGCTATCAGTGGCTCCGTCCTGACTACCTACACTACTCCGGTTGGTCTGGCTGCGATGGCAGCCTCCCTAACCTATCTACCCCCCGCTTCTTCTCGCAGTAGGTTGATCATGCAGGTTCCTGCGGTCACTCCTGTGGGAGACACATTCACACTTTCCCCCACCCTTGCCTCCCTTTCCACGTCGCTCAGCATCTTTCCCTCGTCCCTCGCGGTCATACTTTCCGCGACTCCGCAAGAATCAGTCGACCTCACACTGCTTGCGTACCAACTCAAGAATTGGCATGTAGTCCACATCTTCGATCACCATAGCGCCGCCCGCGAAGTCGGTCACAACCTTGTTTCCAATCATGTAAAGGATGTTTCCGGCCTTACTGTATCGGAAGCTGTCCGGATGGTTGGCTATGCGCCTTTTGAATTCGCCGGCGACAGGAATGCGCGTACTGTTTTTGTTCTTTTGAACGGGCAGCTCGCTTTGATTGCCAAAGCTTTGGTATCAAGGACTGTTGGGGTAGCAGTCGTGATCGTCAGAGTTCTCCGTCCATGGGGGGCCGATGAACTCCAGAAAATCATTCCTTCCACCGCGGAAGAAATCCATGTCTTCGATGACGTACCCTATGAAACCACCCGAGGCCCCCTTTTTGCCGACGTGTTCGCATCTTTATATGATCCCGCTCGTTCCCGGCCCATGATCCGCGCTCAGCGAGTTACTCCAGACAAGGGGAAGGAATTTATTTCTGACCCGACTCTATTCTACTCCCTCCTCGCGTCATTTTTCGATCACTCTTCCGCCGATCTTAGTCCGGAGAATACGGGAACGAAACTTGCGTTCCTCAGTACCCCATCGAACCATCTCACTTTCTTCCATCAGCTCATCGCCGATACGTTCTCTCGCGGGATTTCTATGCGTCGACTGACCGACTACGACGTTTTCAGCAAAGCAGGTGGGATTACCGCAGATCGCATCATCCTCTCCCCAAAGAAGGGTGATGAGAATTTCCTGCCCGTCTCTCTAGCGCTGCCGTTGAACGGTAACGGCTTGACAGATTTCATGTGTATCATCGAGCCCCACCTGCTCCAGTCTCATTCTGTCCTGGACTGCGCTAAGCCGAAGTCGGCCGTCCTCGTCATCACATCGTGGTCGAGTGCTGAATTACTGGAAAACCTTCCCGCTCCAGTATTGGCATTGGTCCTGCGCCGAAAGATAAGGCTATATACTATCGATGCAAAGCTGATAGCATCAGAGCTATGCAGAGATCCCGCGACCAAGGAGACCGTTGAAGGCTTGATAATTTATCTCGCGTTCTTGAGATTATACCTCGGCAAGGTTTCCAATCAAGCTGTTGTTCGCAATTTAGCGCTGGGGCTAGTTCCCGACGGCTTACGCGATGTTTTCTCCGAAATTAATGCGCGTACTTGGGAATCGCTCCTTCGGGTCGAGTTGCCCCTGGCTTCTGAAGTCCCCTCCCACCCATCGGATACAGCCACAAATATTCCCGCACTCAGGCGCTTCGAGTTCAATACCATTGCAGTCGATACCGGTTCCGGGCAAACCGTCTACAACGGCTCAAAGGTGACCTCCTGGCATGAGGCTGCCAAGCACCTTCTGTTCCCCTCGGTTTTCACTCCCCCTGTTCCTATCCCGCCGGAAACTGAAGACTTTCCGCAACTTCCATCCCTCCACCCTGAACTCGAAGAACGCACGTATCTGGTGACGTGTACCGTGAACCGCCGTCTCACTCCACTCGATTACGACCGTAACGTGTTCCACCTCGAGTTCGACTCCGAAGGCACAGGTCTCAAGTATGCCATCGGAGAAGCGCTTGGGGTACACGGATGGAACGATGCAGATGAAGTGTTGGACTTCTGTGCATGGTATGGCGTTGATCCCGATCGGGTGATCACCATCCCTGTCCATGGCGGGGAGCAGATGCACAGCCGTACCGTGTTCCAGGCTCTTCAACAACAGATCGACCTTTTCGGGGAACCACCCAAGTCATTCTATACCGACCTCGCATCATATGCTACCAAGCCTGTGGAGAAATTTTCTTTGCAATTTGTTGGTTCTCCGGAAGGCTCGTCGACGTTCAAGAAGCTTAACGAAACGGACACAGTCACTTTCGCACAGGTTCTTCAGCGATATCGCAGTGCCAAACCAGGCATTGAGAGACTCTGTGAGATGATTGGCGACATCAAACCTAGGCACTACAGTATAGCGAGTGCACAGAGCGTCGTCGGCAATCGCGTCGACCTGTTGGTCGTCACGGTCGAGTGGGCAGCCCCGAATGGTGAACATTTTGTTACTTTATCAATGAAAGGCGCTGAATAGATGGCCAGGGAATCTTCGTTATGGCCAATGTACTAGATATCTTGCCGGCCTCAAGGTTGGGCAAAAAGTGACCGTCTCCGTCAAGCCCAGTGTCATGAAGGTGCGAACACTAATATTTCCTTTTTTCTACTTCTGATGCATGCAATAGTTACCTCCAAGTGACAGCCAACCTATTATCATGGCTGGTCTCGGTACTGGTGCTGCACCATTCCGTGCTTTCCTCCAACACCGTGCATACCTCTCTGAGCAAGGCATCGAAGTCGGCGACACATATTACTATTTCGGTTCTCGTCACCAACACCAAGAATACCTTTATGGCGAGGAGATAGAGGCCTATATACTCGACAACATCATCACGAAGGCCGGTCTAGCATTTTCCCGTGATGGCCCCAAGAAGGTCTATATCCAACATAAGATGTTAGAGGACGCTGCATCGCTAGCGGACATGCTGAAAAACAAAGCCGGGGTGTTCTATCTGTGTGGACCCACTTGGCCTGTGCCAGACGTCTACGAGGCCTTGGTGGGCGCATTGGTGAAGAACGAACACATGACGAGAGAATCGGCGGGCGAGTATCTCGAGTCTTTGAAGGAAGACGAACGTTATGTGCTCGAGGTAAACGTCACCCGTGTTTGCTTGTGGCGATTTTAACTCACGTCTGGTCGACAGGTCTATTGAGCCAAACAACAGACGTTTAGAAACTTGTGTTTGAAGGATATCCTTTAGCTAGCGTACCGGTGGAAAGAATGTAGGAATAGAGAACTCGTTCGTTCGTCGTCGAGATAATGTCATCCATCATCTTTCTGTTGTGCTGTTGAGTCCCGCAGTGCGTACCGTGTGGCGGCAAGGGCTTCGAGTTATGGAGTTGCATGAATCTAACGTCGTGACATTTCACTCATCTTACCGGAAACCATAGAAGCCGGACGCTTGGTCTGAGTTTCAGTCAACTCATCTGCTGTGTTTTCAATGCCCGAGACCAAGATCTGATCGAAGGACGTCGTTTATTCCTTCCTACTCCCATTTCAACCACTCCAGTTACCATGTACAAGCCTGGTATCATACTATTACGAGTGAAGATGCTGCTCTCAAGTAATTACGTACTAGTCTCTTGCTTGTACATCCGTACATTTCGAGATCCTACGCGCATCCACACGCATACTCCACCGATCCCGCATCATAAGCAACAAGATGGTTTTATGCATGCGCGACGTGCAAAAAAAAAAAAAACTTCGAGATGACGAGCAAAATACTACTAATAGAATGGATCATAGTCCCCGCGATATACTAGCCACCCCCACCACCCGACCAACGAGAAGATGACAACACCCGCAAGACCAACGACGACGCCCATTGCGATCTGCCCGGCTTGACTGAGTTGTGGGCCACCACAACCCTGTTGGTATGCTGCATCACACGGCATACCCTGCGGTCGTTTGGACTGATAGTCACCAGCTTGCAATGATGTATAATATGGATCCGAAGTATCGTTGAGGACGTGCATAGCAGCAAGAGTCAACATAGGTGCGTTATAATCCAGGGCAGGCTGAAAAGTGGATGAGCGTTGACACACTGTCAATAGTCCCTACCAACGAACCTCGGTCTCCGGCCAGTCAGCGCGGATGTCGAAGTAACGGTCGAACTTGTCTGGTCCACCGACAACAGCACCATATAATACATAAGCTTCTTGAGGAGGATCATTGTTGATATCACTGATATTATTGCCACCGCTTGCCATCGCCGAATGCGGGTTCTGCGGTGAATTGGGGTTGACACCGACGATGTACGGAGCTGCGAATGGCACGAATATGTCAGGGACAGACTATCCACGTTGGCCTGAACACAACACCTACCAGACATGGGGTTGTTGCCAAGAGTATACTTTACCTGGCTCTTCGCAAAGTTCTGAGAGTTCCACAATTAATCACAGGGAAACGGAAGGACTATAAGTATTTACATAGTAATCTTGCTTCTTCGTCTGTGTCGAGGCAAGTGGGACGTATCGGTTCAGAAGCATAGCCGCGTTGAGTGCAGGGTTGAGACTAGCATCATCAGAGTCTCCTGGGTAGTATAGAAGACCACCTATCGACAGATGAGACGCCAGCCCAAGCACAAATCAAGACACCATACCGGTGGTGGTATACCCATCTCCACCTCCGTATACAACTCTATCGAAGTACGTCTCAGCCTGGTCCTGCCAAGTGGAAATATTGCCGAAAGTAGGATTTGCTTGCGCAATCTGTGCGAATAATACAGGAATTCCAGGGGTTTTGGTATCCCAGTTGAAAACACCTTTGTAGTCAGAGAGATTGTACTCTGAGTAGTAAGATTGCGCTTCTTCATATAGTGAAGAGGAGTTTGTCGCCCAAGAAAGGAATAACGCTGCTATAGCAAGTTCGTCACCATATCCTGAGGATGGATACGCATCGCCCGCTTCGGGGACAGAATTTTGATACTCGGTCTCGCGAGCACTCGTAGCGAAAGTATACAGTGCTTGCGCATGTTCTAAAAGCAACGACGCATACGTAGAATTTTGAAGTGTTGCTGGTCCTGAATAAGAATTCGAGAAGACACGGTTCTGATAGAGATTAGAGCAAGCTGCAAAAGCTGCTGCAGCACCAGCGGCAGCATCGGTTCCGGGGCTACCGAAAGTCAGGAGGGATGGAGAGCCGAATCTCTGCACAAGACTTTACCTAGTGGTATTGATTTGATACGATGTTCGTGGACCAGGTATGGACTGGTCACCTCCCCAATAGTTGTTGTCTGTATTAACTAGATATTCCAATGAGCAGATAATGAAGACAAGGCAAGAAGATCAACGATACCATCAGAGATCTGAACGAAAAGAGTGTTGTTTGTTGGATGTGCCTTTGAATGTATAAACTGGGGTCCTCAAGAAAGATGAGGATAGCTGGCTCACTTTCACGAGCCAATCTAGGCCCCATCGTAACATGGCGTCGAGGTACGGTGTTTGATTTGCTAGGTCATAGCCTGGAACAAGCACTTTGCAGTGGAGACAAAAATTACAGAGACTCGAGCCTCACCCTTGCCAAAATCGGTTGCTCCCCAACAGACCGACATGAGTGTGAAAGACTAGCCAAAGATCAATAAAGGGATAGATGCCGGGCGGAAAGACGCTAACCAACGGGAATGTACATTTGATGTAATCTATGGGATAAATTTAAAATCAGGAGACGTTGCCTCTCGTCTGATTCAGACAGTACCTCCTGCATCATAATACCCGCCTGTCAGGTCGAGGTGGACGTCGTCGCCATCAGAGATGGCACTGTCGTTTCGCCACTTGACGCGGTTGGTCGCGGGGAGTTTGCCACTGCGTTGTGCTTCGTAAAAGTAGAGAAGATCGCCGAGCAGCGATGACCATTGGGAATTTGGGATGATGCCACCGGAAGTGGAGACTGCACCGGCTGAAGCATTTGGGGGCATGAAAGAAGGCTCCGGGAGGGGTAACTGGGCAAATGCATGCCCAGCAAGTAGGAGAAGGGGAAAAAGTGACCACTGCATGAGACTACGTACCGATAACACTGAACAGTCGTCGAGATTGAACCTAGTTTCACTGTTCAACACGCGATCACGTGGTCAACGTGACTTGGTCACGAGGCAATGATGTCATACAATACCAGCGCAAAGCGGCCCGGGGAAAAGCCGTCTGAAGAGGTCTATATAAACTCGACGATTGCGCAGCGGTTATAAAGGCCCTCTTGATCTAACCCGCATTATCAGCTGTATCCGTTGTCCATCGATGGCCCCAATAAAAACTTGTGTCCTTGGTGTTGGCCTCGCGGGGTTAACCTTTCATGTCCCTTTTATTCTTGCTCTTCCCGATCTATTCACTCTTCACGCCGTGTTGGAACGTAACCCGCAATCCCCTGGAGGCAAAGTTAAGGAACGTTTCGGCGTCCAAACTAGGATATACAGGACGATCGAAGATGTGCTTGGTGACAAAGAAATCGAGCTTGTGATCGTTGGCACTCCCAACGACACTCACTATCCCCTAGCCAAGGCTGCCCTGGAAGCCGGCAAGCATGGTATATATCTCTTTGTGCCTGTCCCCAAAGTCCCTGACATCGCAATAGTTCTTGTTGACAAACCCATCACGGAGACCGTAGCCCAAGCCAAGGAGCTTGGTGCAATAGCAAAATCAAAGGGACTTGTCCTGTATGGATACCAAAACAGGCGGTGGGATTCCGATCACATTGCTCTTAAACAGCTCTTAGCACTGCCCTCTTCGTCTCCCCAACATCTTGGAAATCTACTAGAATTTGAATCCCAGTGAGTACTATACCAGACCGCCGGCAGCTAGGTCACCCACCAATGAATTATAGCTATGATCGATACCGCCCGGGTATTAGGGCATCCTGGAAAGACAACGCTGGTGCTGTTTATGATCTTGGAGCGCATCTTTTGGATCAAGCTCTAAAGCTCTTCGGCCGACCGGCCAAGATCACTGCGTTCATCCAGAACATACGCGGTGTTACTCGACCTGAAGTGGATGATATTGTGCGCACAATCTTGGTACTCTTTCCTGGGAATACACTTTGAATGAGTATGCAACCACAGTTCACGATTTACTTACACTACAACGTTGGAAGTCCCTTCCCCAACCCGTTCACCGTGTTGCTTCGTTCCCACATCCTATCCGCGAAGGCGCCGCAGCTACGCTATGTGGTTCGTGGCACCAAAGGGGTATTCACAAAGTATGGCCTGGATACACAAGAAGAACAACTCAAGGCTATGCCCACTGTGAGTAGCATTTTTGCATCCGGATACGGCCAGGAACCCCAGGAAATCTATGGCACTGTCGAAAATATCGCGCCGGACAATACGACCATTACCAAATCCATGTAAGAGGACGTTCTCTCACTGCAGTGTACTGGAATTGATCTGTATCCAAGCTGGCCTTCGGAAGCGCCAGGGCAATATGTTGGACTGTTTAGAAACCTGGCAGGAGCTATCCGAGACAACGAGGAGTCGGAGGTCAAATGGGCAGAGGCTACACAAGTCATTGAGATGATTGAGCTAGCATACAAGAGCTCCAAAGAAGGTCGCACACAGGAGGTTCCTGCGCTGTAGCGTTTTGAAACAATTTGTATGAATATGGATCACAGTGTGTACTAGTACTACTACGATAGAAAGGTTGACTTGTGATCGTGCACGTGACCTCCACGTATACAGGACTACTGACTGTGTCTCGTAACTCTCGTTCAGTCATCGACGGTCATCACCATGTCGGTCTCCACTGTGGTCATCCGCGTTGAGTTGCCCTCATATTCACACTCTTTCAACATCCGGGTACCAGAAAGCGCGACCGTACTAGACGCTAAACAAGCCATATCCTCCGTGTGCATCGGTCATCCTCGGCCAGATGGTCAGCGTGTGATATGGAGAGGTCGGTGCTTGGATGACCAGGAGAAAATAAGCGAGCTATGGCCGGTAAGAAGAGCATAGGTGGTCCGTCAGTGTTCTCACCTCCACTCTCCGTTTAGTACCAAGACGACCAACGTACCGTCCATCTGTCTGTGCGACCGTCAGCTTGGATGAGTGATCCACCAGGCGCGGATGCTACCACATCGCCTTCCTTACGTGTCGCACCTTATCCAGCCGAAGAAAGTTCTCCTATGGATTCCCAACAACATTTCACGCCCCCTGCTGCCGCAGACCCGAATGACAACCTCGCATTCATTCGCTTCAAGCACTCGCAGGCACTCTGTTGGCTTTCCAACTCCAAATTGGCTGCTCCCAGTCTACCGGAGGACGTGAATACCAAGCGGAGTGCAGCGAAGCTTGCCCTCCAGCGGTTGGGATATGTTTGGCCAGATATCCTGGACGCCACCTCTCCGTTGGCGAGTCCCCCCTCCACCGATACCCTCGACTACGAGATTACCACCATCGAGTGCGAGCATTCCATTGTGATAGGTCTCTTTGTCCTAATTATGCTTACAGCGGCAGAGCATATCTCTCCCTTCTAACCCCAAGGGGTACACCCTCTCCCTTGCAGGTACATGCTCTCAATGTTCTCACGTATACCTTCTCTATCCTCTCTTTGCCACCATCACGCCCACCACCCACGCCTACTCCCTCGGTCCCAAATGCGTCGTCCGTCCCTCCACATGTGAACGACCTCCTCCGAGAGCTTGGTCTCCCGCCTCTTCGAGCAGTACCAAACGGCAATGTTGATGTCACTGTTCAACCGGACGTCGCAGGAGTACCTCCCATCCCAGAGCATGCCGAAGGAAATATTATCAGAGAGCTACCCATGCGCGCCCTCCTCGCTCCCTTGTTAATGCTCATTTTTCGAACGGTGCTCCTCATTTATTTCTTTTCCCCCACACGCAAGCCCATACTTGGATTGTGCCTCATCGCATGGATCATCTACGAGATGTGGACTCATGTTCGCATCGTTATTCTACGACCATTAGATGGGGCGGGCGGCAACGGGGCAGGGGTCGGAGCGGACGGTGCGCCGGCTAGAAGAGCCGCTGATGCTGCTCCTGTTGTCGCTCCCGTAGGTCAAGACAACGATCGCGTTGGAGACCGCAATCCTCCGCGACCAGGAGGTCGTACTCCGAATACCGAGCCAACTCGCGAGGCTCAGCAAGTGCAAGGACCTCCAATACCAAGGCATTCAAATGGGATCGTAGATAGTCTCGCCCTTGCAAACGTCCATAACGAGAACAAACTACTTTGGCCCCTGCAACAGCCCACGACAGCTCCTGAACCGCCGAGTTTCCTTCGCAAAGTGATGTCCTTCTTCTCTCTGCTTGTGGTTACTTTGCACCCGGAGGTGTATAATCGGAGAAGAGTTGCCCTTCGTCAGCGAGAAGGTCGGCTGCGTACGGAAATGAACGTTACACAGCAGGGAGAGGAAGCGAGAAACGATGAGCAGGTGCCAAGCGAGGAAGAACGAAGGAAGGATGCGTTTAGACAACAGCTCCAGACTCAACACGCTCAACGGCCGGTATGGGTCAAGCGGTATGTCGAACGTGTCAGGCAAGATGATTGGATAGAGGAGTAGATGAATATTTAACGCCTTCATTTGTGCATCCCTCAGGATATTATTTATTGTTGGAAGTATCCATCTATCTTGATTGAACGCGATTCAATTGCAATGATCTAGTCAGAACGTGCGGAGAACGGTGCATGTAAAGATGGTTATTCGCTTTCATCGTCATCGTCCTCATCCTCGTCGGCGAATTCACTTGATGCAGGTCCACTACCATCGGATTCATTGCCATTGCCAAACTCCCCTACACCCTCACCCTCACCCTCGTCCTTATCCTCGCCATCCTCGCTTTCTCCTCCTAACTCGACGTCTTCTACACTACCTTCTTCATCGCCACTCTCTATTGGGGGTTCTATGTTCATCCGATCCCCTTCTTCTTCGCTCTCTCCTTCCACGTATCGAGTTGGCCGTCGGGCATTGTCTGGATGGGTAAGGGTGCGGCTTTTCGACGTCAATGATGCAGGAGCCGAGGAGGATCGCA
>JBBPRE010000314.1:0-11913 GCA_038092935.1 Boletus roseobadius
CCGCTCACGATGTGCTCCCCATCAACGAGGAAAGCAACTGCCGTTATGTTGTGTCGACCATCGATTTCGATCGGTTTCGCTTGCTGTCGGTGAACTGTGCTGGAGGAGCAACTGTTGCCACTTGACTCTTGGGTCCTCGTCGGTATCGCACTCTTCAACGTCTTGCCCAAGTGCTCACCATTCCTTGACCGGTTGCTTTTTCTCGCAAACATTTCTGACCGAGTAACAGAGCGATGGAGAGAAAAGAGTTTGCGGGCGTCTGCTTGCGGTACGTCATTGTCGCCTGGCATACCTTATTGATATACATCTTTCACACATCTATAATCATCTCTTGGCGCCTGTTCTCACCCTACGGGCCATACCGTCATCATTTTTATGCTGACCTGAGAGTTGTCGATGGTGAAAATCACCCTCGAAGCTGTTGGGAACGGAAAGTAGCTAAACGAGCCACCCAACAGTCTGACTACTGGCGATGGTCGCTTCTGAAAAACATGTTTTGGAAGCGCTAAAGGTTAATTGTTTTGAATTCCATAGGTTCTGAATTAGCTGTATTCGAATTGGCGTTTGCGACACCAGCGAATATCAAGTTCTTCTTCAATTTTACTCCTTGTCAGGGCGTGGTTCCAGAGTGAGCTCGGCTTCGGGGTTGTGTCCTCGTCAACGATCCCTGCACCCATGGCGAGAATCTAAAACAACCAGATATATTCTTTTCCACTCCCTCGTCTTCTGCTTCTGCATTTACAGTTTGTCAAGTCGAGCATTTGCAGAACCCAAGGTCGACGCAAAACATCTCAGTCCGCTCTTCGGCTAACACAAAGGTACCTCTTTACACGGACATGACATGTACGAGAAACGCAAGCGTGGTGGGCGTAATTATGGGTTCGTCAAGCGTTGCAGCGCTTCTGAATATTCCCATGGTTCGAAAACACCAACAGGTTCGCAAGATTTGTCCCATACAAATTCTGTCGTCCCCGGCGAGTCCAGGAAATGGGGGTTGACGTGGCCCAACAGTGACACTTCTTATCTTGCGAATTTCGTCCGCCCAAAAGTCGGCTAGTTCGAATACCCATCCCAGTTGTTGGTACGGCTGCTAGCGCTATTATCAGTCTATATACTTGGAGCCTATATCTGCTTTCTGCAGCGTCCGATCTTGTATTGGTGGGTATTCCGATGCTATGGGGATGGCATCAGGTAGACCCTTTCAAGAGCCTAGTAGTTGAAGGCTACGCAAGAAAAAGCTCTCGGGATGAACGAGTATGTTCACGACTTCTTTGTTCGCACTTCCAATGATCTGACCACCCTAGACCAATGAATCGCCTCAATCGAACATGAGCCCTCAGGACGGTATCTCGTTATGGAAGCAGTATATAGACCCGCTCAAATCTCAGGGATACTATCTTATGTCTTCGACGTGCACAAACAATCAAGCAGGACTTGATTGGATGAAATCGTTTGTCGACGGGTGCACCCATTGTATGGTAAGGATTTCTGTCACCCCCAGTAAAGTAGTAGTTGAACTTTGCAATAACAGATTGATGCTATCGCGTCCCATTTCTACGGTACCGACCCGGGGGCATTCGTTGAGCACGCCATCGTCGAGCCTGCATGAAACATACAACAAACCAATATGGATCACCGAGTTCGCAGACGAGGTAGGGTTCCGCATCCATTCCACTATATAACCTGATTGGTGATAATGACATGGCCGACGTCGCAGAGTTTTAGCGGCAGTGGTGGTCAAGCCCCCGGATGTATGATGATTCATTTCGAAGCGTAATTGTTGAATTCGTCGAGAATACGCCATGGAGGGCTTCTTGCGGACATTATCTCGCCCGTGCCCTCTCGCACCATAGACGGTAACCACGGCTCTCTCAAGAAACATCGTACCAGCAGAACTGCATTCCTGACGTTCTCCACAGCTATGCTTGGATGGTCGTTGGCATGAGAGAACAAGCAGGCATACGGGCACTGAGGTACGTCTCCCCTCCTCTTCTTTCATCTCCCAACTGGATCTGACCATGTACGGTACGATACGCTGTGACAGTATTGGCGCAGGCATCGTGTATGGATGCGAACGGTTCACCATTCTGTATGTCCACTCCTTATCCCCCCCTTTTTTTTCGCTATCGTCTCCTATCGCTAACACACCTCACCACCCCACAGCCCCTCCCTCGTCTCCTCCATCCGGGGCCTCTCCAATCTGGGCAACAACTACAAGATCATCACCTATGCCTCTTTCCTCAGCACTCCCGTCTTTTCGTACCTCTACGCCTTGATCGCTGCCGCCCACGTCTCCGATTCCCTGTGGCGGGCGTGGAAAAAGCGCAAGTGAGCTCCGACATCCCCAGTCGTGGACGTGGCAGTTGGTCCCATCCACACCTACCTATCCCCATCAACTATATCGTTACTAGAGATGATCGTTGGCATGCTGTATGTATGTATTTTATTCGTTGCGTGCTTTACAAAGGCTGTATGCAAGAGAGGCTCGGTTGCCGTGCATGTATTGCAGAGCAACACTCTACTCGGAAATTGCGCACGAACGCCGAAACATCTAACTTGTTCCATTCATAGCACGCCCGAGTACTGTCGAGTCTGCGCACTGTGAGCAAGATGCGACCATGGGTACATACCCACCAAGTAAGTACCATGTATGTACACGCAACTTGTCTACGCTTCGTTGTCGGAGAATGATACCTTGAACTAAAATGCATTTAATGC
Organism: Boletus roseobadius; assembly: GCA_038092935.1. Classification (NCBI taxonomy): domain Eukaryota; kingdom Fungi; phylum Basidiomycota; class Agaricomycetes; order Boletales; family Boletaceae; genus Boletus; species Boletus roseobadius. The sequence goes on from JBBPRE010000314.1 coordinate 2,719, forward strand.
CAGCTGTACGCCCGTCAGGGGTTACAAGACGCAAAAGCCAGAAACAGTGGTGATCGATCATGTCCTTGTCAACGCGTCAAGTATATATATCAGGCAAAAACAGCTAGACTTGTTGATCGATAATTACAGGTAATACCACTTGTGTCCGGGGTTGTGTTTGAGCTGTACGTCCCGCCTTCGCAGTGAGGGTAGGCATTATACGTTCGCCAGTATATATTTCCATTGATTACGAACTTGGATCCTTAACCCTCCCCAATACACCAACACATCAAAGTAAAGTGTGCGACAACGTCGTCGATGTACAATCGTGCTACGACATCGTTTCTTCTTGTGTTGTAACACCAATTGTTGACCGAGCTCGAAAACGCAAGGTTTCAAGTGAAAACTCGTCCCTGGATGATGTGGTCTGTTCATGACACTGTTTTAGGTTGAAAAAAATCCGAGAAGCGAGGACGCTGTGAATTGCCACCTGAGCGCTGTTACGGAACAACAAAGGTGAGAAACCGCAGGTGTCTAGGACATGAAAAAGAATACGAACGTATGCAATACAGAAATATATGCAACCTGTTGGAGGAAACATGCTTGACGCTGGGCAAGTAAGCATGGTGTTGTACACACTCACCGGTGCAGCAACCTTCACAGTCATGTTAGCCGCAGACAATGCTAGTTAGTATGTTCCTGATCAAAGAAGCTTCTCCATGAGATAGGGGTATCGCTCACCGATAATACACCACATATACAAGATCCCATCCCAATACAGTGTGTTCAACATGGTGCTGCGGATGTTGCGGTATGTTCGGAACTTCCTCCAGGAACTCATGCTTTGAAGGACTGGAGGAAAATGAGGTCTAATGCGACAGATATCCATAACATGAACGCACTGATCTCGTATACCATGAGGAAAGCATAGTGAAATGCGACACTTCTCGACGGTCGATAAGCGCACACGGATGGATAGTATTCTATCCTGATACCCTTTAGCGACTTATCACATGAGCTGACCGGACTGACCATAGAATGAGGTGGCGTCCCCAGGTAGAGAGATGTTGACCAACCCCGATAACGCCTCAGCAGCTGCAATGAATGCCTAGAGATGCACAGAAGCCATCAACTAGGTTCCGCTGACACACATATACATAGGAACAAGACTCACCCCCGCCAATAGCAATAGAAAAATAAGCACCTTCTTGCTGCGACCCCATAAAGCATATGTGCGTATGATCAAGATTCCTTCTGCAAAGACGATGCTAACATTTAATATGACTGAGAGAGAATGTCAGCGAGCGCGTAAAATGCGTTGGAACATGACTAGACCATTTACAGCGAGAACAAAGCCGCCACACTGAAATTGGGGTTCGAGATGATCCGCCAGCAAGTCCAATGGAAACACTCACAAGGTCGTCGACCAGAATTTCTGAGTGATAACAATGTCTTCAGACACCCGATAGAGACAAGAATGTGAAACGGACCATAACAAGTCAGTGCGGATGCAAGAAACGAGAAGTATCTTGATATCGTGAACACGATGCGTGTCAGCTCCCACTTCGTACCCCATATATATTCTACCTGACTCAGCCCTTGAGAATTGTTTTGAATGCACGGATGGGAATGAAAAACCTCGGTAGAAAATGTTAGGCAATAATCGAATACCTGGACGGAGTAAGTGTTAGATCCAATGAGCCCTCTGACAGCATCGCACATACGAAAGCAGCCAACGTAGCAACTACAGAAAAGACAGATCAGCGCGATGGGTCATCAGGACTAAACCGGGCGCACCATTGAAGAACTGTGATTAGTGGACGCCCGTAAGTTAGTGTACAGTCCTTTGATCTGTCAAGCATGAAAGTGCGTATACCTTGGCAAATTGGAAGCGGAAGGGGTCAGTTAGGATAACATCCGATGATGCATACTTGGGGAGCATCGCTCAGGAGTTGAGTGCATAAGACGGTATTGATGACTCGGACAACTGCCATGATCGTGAGGTTTTATAATTAAACGGATGAGCAGGCACTCCGGGGATTCGGAATCACCGTGGGCGGTAATTATGATTCATACCAGACGAACGTGTGAAGAGAAAATGCTGCGGCACTGCTAGTAGTACTACACTGCCCAATTTCCATCACACCACCTCAGGCTCTGCGATGGAGACGTTATGGAGGAACGTCAAGTTTCGTAAACTCAGCGCTCAGCTGCCACACTGGCACTGCGAGCCCGCCCAAGCGGCAGGTACGCCAAACCACCATGAACCAACTACCGCACTAGCACGGCTCGACCTCCCCATGGCAGACCGCCGCGAGAGCTGTCCAGCACGGGCTTTCTTACGTTTCTGTGCCAACGCGGACCCTTCGCTGCTTCTTAGTGGAGTCCGCGAGCCATCGACACTAAGGCAGTGTTCGGTGCCCGGCACCGTCGTTTAGAATGTCGTTTGCTTTCGTGTGGACTACTTTGCGCTTTCACATCATTTGGTATCACTAAATTGCAATGTACTGCATAGAATCCGATGCTTTCTCTGTACCTTTCCACTGCCAGTCGCCGGTGACTAGACCCATGTCAATGCCCTTTCACTGCCCCTCAACCTCTATCATATCCTCATTGAACTCCTTCGACATCGGATCAGACTCGTCACGATACGCCTAGCTAGCGAGTCAGAAGATCTCTCGACGAGTTAACAAACTTGCATACCTCATAAACGACGCCATCCTGCACCGGATCCACTGCAGACCACCCAACGGGTACGCGTGTCTCTTGCGTCAGGAAGTATAGCTCAGTGGCCCATTTCTCTGCAATGTTTCTCATTGATGCGTCTTCCGCTCCGATGAACACCACTCTCCAAGAAAGATCCTTCACATTGTCCGGTACGATCTTTCGTAGTTTCTGCAAATCCTTGGTTGGTGGCGTACTATGATGTGACCGAATAGTAGTAACTCGAAATGCAAAGACCTCTTTCTCGAGTACGAGTATACTGTCGATGCCGGGGAGATACCCGAGAGGGGGAACCCAATAGAATGGGGGGGTGTGAGGCAATGGTGCATCTTGGGTAGCGGAAATGACAACGTTCGTCCCTCGCGGCGTGGTAGTAGGTGATTGCACTAGTATGTGATCATCCGAGTCTTGTGTAACCCATTTGGACTTTATCTTTTTTCCTGCAGAAACAAAGCTGTGGAACCAAGATTCATAAATAAAATCAGCAGTCTGACGAGTCTCCTCGTGTCGACCAAGAACCCTGTAGAACTGCAGCTTGATAGGGTTGCGTTGTCCCTGGAGTGCCTCTGCTAGCAAGCAGCGGAGCGTTCGTGTCGGCACGGACATGTAACCATACACGCGAATGACAGCCCCCTCACGCATCCACGGCCGAAGGAGATAGAATGGTGATGGGACATCGGGAAAGTATAGCAGCGCTCCGTCCTCTATGAATGTTGAACACTCCGTGATAGCCCTTTTGCTGCATTGACGATACCAAGCCTCAATTTTCGAATCGTCTTGATCAATGTATTGCAGCAATGCTCGAGGAACGGTGCCCCACTTACTCGCGAGAGTGATCATGCGCTCGACGTTCAGTCCCAACAGCATGCTGGTCATCTCGTCAGATCGTGCGGTGGTGCAGAGTGTATCACCCACGCAAGGTTCACAACCTCTTCCTCGGTCCATATTTCCATAATGTAACACTCAGCACCATATTGTTTGCTCCATTCCTTCCAACGTGATTTCTTGGGTGAGGTGGTCTGGATAATTTGGGTATGGTTCGGGCAACACATGAAGGTGCCAGCAGGAATTTCGATCTTTGCATTGGAGGCACAGAGAGCCCACACAAAGTTGCGCTGGTACAGCGGATTGATGTTGTACATATGGTGGAGAGTGACAGTGTCTTCAAAGAGTGCATAGAATGGTTCATCGCTCAGAGGCTGCATTGCAACCGACTGTTTCTGGCCGAGAAAGTAAACAAGTGAATAGACGAGGAAACACGTTTTCCCTAGTGGCATGAAACGGGTATCTAATATTCAGGTTCGACGTACGCCATGCATTGTCCAAGACTTACCGATACCAGGCTGTCCTGTAACATAAGCCCCTCTTCGATATTCATCTGTCTGCAATGCTTGCACTGCAGTGCGATACTCGTCTCTGACGAGTATCTTGTCATGTTTGATAATCCCTGGAAAAAGGGACTGAAGGGAATTGAAGTATTCGCTGAGGTCGATGAACTCGACATCCCGGGGAGGCAGTTGTCTCAGGAGAGCTTGGGGATTGCCCCAAACCGTACGGGCAAATCGATTCAGGTCATCGAGGTAAGCTTCTTGAAACATCCTTTCCATCGACCAAGAGTTGTGAGAGTTCAAGTTAAGGGTACCGTTGTAGTGTGTGCGCGAGAGTGGATCGAACTTCGGTGGAATGGACTTCGAAAAAGATAGGGGGCTGATCACGTACATCCACCCACGTGACCAGATTGGTGCATCGCCACCCGCTCTTTATGTTCCTCCGTCGTTCGTTGCGACTCGGACCATCATTTAGTTATATTCGCGCGTTGTTCACAAGCTCTACAATATGTTGCTCTAACCAATACGTTAAACAGGGACATGCGGAGTGACGACTGCATCAGCAAGGTTTGAGGACCGCCGACCACCAGCTCAGAAAACACTGTCGGACTCATGACCATGGCTCACAAATGGTGGGTAAGTGTTCACCTCTCATCGTGAATGGTGTATGCTTCTCGTCGACCTGAAATGAACAGGAAAGCAAGAGAAACGTATATAGAACCAAGCGGCTGTCAACCACCTGATCCCACAGAAAGTGTTGAACACGAACAATGACACCGCGCTGATGATCAGCGTCGTATTTTTATCAATACTGTATACAGTCGCCAACGACATCATCGTAGCGTCTTCACCAATCTTACAGACGATTGTCGACCGACGTGGTTGACGAATGGGATGGCGATAAACGAAGTGAACTTGAAGAACTATTTGGTTCCATTGCATGCTACGATCCAACTTACATCATAATTGATGTATGAGTGCGAGCGTACCAAGCTCCCAACGGTCGACTCGTTGCTGGAGACCTATCCGGGTGCCTGTGATCATCCTGGCTACCAGCTGACCGCCGAGTTACAACAAATGCTGCCACAGCGTACTACAAACAGTTCGATCTACCTTACACAAAACAATGCGAAATGCGAGAACATGCAATGGTCAAGTCCGAGATAGCAAGGGTAAAGAGATCCGGAAATAAGGACAGACGAATCCCCCAAGACAGCACGGCAACTACAAAATATCTAGCGTCCGTATCTTCTGTGCGAGATAGCGCGGTGAAACGTTCTCGAGTAACTGCACGACAATAGGGTGGTCCGATGCAACACGTTTGTATTCATTGTGGGATAAAGGAACGAGCAGTAGCGCGCCGAAAGGCTGTCTGAGACGCACGAAAAGCCGCAATGCTCTGGTAAGCTTGTCGTATGGAGGGGATACAGTGTGTGATGGAGAGGGAATGACCGCATTGGAATCGCCATCCCCGCCGTTCCCATCGAGTGGGGTGAGAAGTTCGGCGTCATCGTCCACAATCAGATCCTCGAACGGAAGGGCGGGATCAAGAAGGCATTGGAGCCACGGATGCACGAGTACCAGATTGTTCAGGCTAGACAAGTCTTCCGTCGTCTTGATCTCGACGTTGCCAAGTGCGGGTGTCATGGCATGATAGACACGCTGGGAATCACTGTTGGAGATCAACAGACCTCTCAGCGGAAACATGATGCAAGACAAGCTCAAGCGGCGGCTGACAAGACGCGGCGATTGGCAATGGATGAGTTGATCGTATAGCATCATGGCCGAATCGAGATGTGAGGACGTCCGTAGTTCCGCGACCAAAGCATTCATCTTGTCATCTTCAATTAGCGACGGGATATAAGGTGACGCTGGCTCGCGGTATACACCAATCTCCGCAGGAAGACAGCTGTTATACTCGGATGGCTTCCCTGTCCATGCTAGAATGGTGACATCACCTGACCGAGTCAAGACCTCTTGTAACAGGCGACCCAGAGCGCGATGTTGACCCTCGCCATAATTGACTTGGATAGAGACGTCAAATATACCGAAGAGCGAGTAGGCTATATCCTCTTGTTTCGTAGCGAAGCGTGTAGCAGCAAGACAGAGTTTCTGTCGCACATTCTCAGATCCAGGTCGGAGAGAGAGCAGAACTTGTGCGTCAACGCCATTTGCGTCCGCCATCTCACCCATGATTGTGGGTGAATCCTTGTGGTTATACACACTTTCGTGAGGAAGATAAGGCTTCCAATCTTCAGTGTAGAAGCGGATAACCCGAGATGCAAAGAATTCCTGCAACGTCCATGCACGGGTGTTCCAAAAACACCTAACAAGAGCACGCAGCTCTGAGTCAGATCGTACACCCTTTAGGTGAACGATCGTGAGGGCGGATTCGTGGTACCATTGAAACATCGAGGTCAGGGATTGCTGAAGTACTGAGCCATCCGTTTGGTTGATACAACACGTGTCAGACCATGCCCAGCGCAACCCAGCTTCCCGCGCCATCATACAGAACATCACCAGCTTCGAAACTGTGGGCGATGCCGCCAATTTGTGGACCGATTTATGGAGGACATCGTGGAACAGCGGTTCAGCTCCTTCCCAAGTATGGGAGAACGTGGCATATCGGAAGTATTCCTGAACAGTCTGCGAGATGCGAGAATCGTCGCGTCTTGTTGTAATGGATGCAACAAGCTCCTTGAATGTTGGATCGGCTTCGAATTCATCCAAACACTCCTGCTTGTCACAAAAACGACCAGTCTCCGTGTTAATGAGGACGAGCGGAGCGTCCCGCTGAGTCCGCTTGGCAGAACTGCGAAGTGCCGCCATCGTTTGCGAAGGGCTCGTATAGTGGTTACGCAATTCTGCAAGAGGCAGAATCCTCAGACGATGCTTTCATGCGAGACAGAAATTGCTTACCCCGAGTAACAGGATCCGGAGATTGTTCGAGCTTGAGAAGCATATCGCTATACGCAACGATCGCTTCATCATAACGGTGAGCGCCAAGTAGTGCTGCATGCTTTCTTCCGTAGCCACGTGGAGACGACGGGTCGAGTTTGATCGCCTGCGATCACATTAACTTTCTGCCCCAGTGTAAATTAGGATGCACGTACCGCATCGGCATCCTCCAGCGAATCTTTCCATGATCTAATCCCAGCTCGTGCTTTGCTTCGCTTGATCAAAAGGTCTATTGATAGATGGTCGAGGGTCAATGCTGTAGTGTAATGGACAGCGGCGTCTTTGTATGAGGCAGAGCCCATGGCGACATCTCCACGTTGCTCCGATGCCTTGAGACAGCGCGCTTTGAAGTCTGATGTTGAATGTCAAAGGGCACCGAGGGCCACGAACCAAGTAAGGAATGCTCACTAGCAACCCACTCGGTTTCATTTATAGACTTTTTTTCCTTCTCGGGGATGCTCGTCGTTGTATGGAAAGAGTTTGTCGCATCGCTATGTCGCGGTTGGAGCCCCGAGGCGCGTTCGGACTGAGCTTGCCCATCGTGGCTACCCATGCCCTCTCCTAGCTCATTCTCCATCTGTCGGAAACAGTCGATCGCCTGCAAAATGCGACCGTCCTCTTGGAAAACGTCACAGATTGCCCGGTAGATGAGAAACCTTGGCACCTTGAACTGATTCGCAAGGGCTGTCAACGTCCGGCATCAGACTATCATGCAAAGCCTACCTTGGCGGCGGCACTCAATGCTTCGTTGGCTGAGCTACGAATCAGCACTATGCTTGCCCACTTAATTAGCAAGGTGTTGGGGGTCGAGGGACTGAGTAACAATGCAGAAGAGTAGGCTGCAACCGCTTCATCCTGATTCTCGGTGTTCGATTCAGATGCCTCGTCTCCAATTATTTCCAGGGTTGATATGCATTGGCTCTTGAACTCTGATGGTAGAAATTGAATACTTTATCCTGATGTGTGACGCCAAAACTCACTAGCAAGCCAGTCCATTACCACCTTGTTGGCTCTGACGTCGTCGCTCACGGTGTTGATAATGTCAAGAAGAGAGAGCGCAGCATCGATTATGCGGCCCTCGGCATATAGGGCTTCGCACTGATGTTTCTGCTCATGCGCATGCAGGATCTGGACGAGGCTGTCCAGTTTACGTTGGGAATCGGCATGCTGGTTGCGAAGTTGCTGTTCGAGGCGGGCGATTTTAGTGTCTAATGGGTGAGGGTGTCAATGAAGCGCGAGTCGCGATGGCGATGTACGCACTCGAGTTCACCTCTTGTATACGAAGCGATTCTTCGAGACGCGCAATTTCGCCGTCTAATAGAAGTAGACATCAACGAAGCTTGAGTCAAGGTGACGATGGACGCACTCGAGTTCCTTTCCTGTGTACGAAGGGACTTGATCATTTTGTTGAGGCTATCCGTGTCCTGAGCAGCTGCGCTTTGGGATTCAGAGAGCTGGTTACGGAGCTGCTGGACAGTATCTTCGAGACGCGTTATTCTGCTGTCTAATGAACGCGGATGTCAACGACACGTGAGTCAGGGTGCTAATAAACGCACCTAGGCTCTCCTTCAAGTTCTGTGCACGAAGGGACTCGATTATCACTTCGAGATCGGCCTTTTCGACTTCCGTGCGCCACCTAGCCTGGTCTGCGAGAATCTGCAGCAGTCAACAACATGTGGGCTCACGCAGCTACATTCTGACAAGTGCACTTACATTGTCAGAATAGGGTGAGGGAACGATGTCACAGAGACTGCGAAGGGTGATTGTCCTGCCCCCACCAATCACAAGGTCGTAGTTTGCTGAGATAGCCATGGACATGACACGAGTTGTATGCAGGATCACCGACCCGATTTGCTTGTGCGTCGTAGTGTCCCAGAACGAAACCGATGAGTTTGCGGAAGCTGCGATGAATGTACCGTTGCTTGCTAGGGTGATGCAGATGGGTTTATTCTTGCTATGAATGTGCCATTGAAAGAGCGTCGTCCCAGTGGACACGTCGAGACAGTTGATGGTGCTGTCGCCAGATAAGACAAAGAGTTGCTTGCCATCGCCCGCCCAAGTGAGGGATTTTGACGAGGCGACTTCAGTTGGGACGTCGACGAGGAGGCGGCCGTCCTGACCATCGTAAATCCGAACAGACTTTCGCAACCATGTGGCAGTGGCGATGAGGTGTCCACCGGGTGAGAATTTGACCGCAACAACGGGG
>JBBPRE010000315.1:0-11907 GCA_038092935.1 Boletus roseobadius
TTGGTCCCACTCCTCTCGCCATCACCGTTGCCCTCAGGCTCACCGTCGACATAGTACACCTGCGTTCCTGCGTTTTGTTTCTTCTTTTTGTCGGCGACGGCGACTGGCCTACCAACAATGTTTGTTAACGGCGATAACGACATTGTCGCACGACGGGGCTCTTGTCCCATCCCCATCCTCGCTCCCTCGGACCTCCCCACTCAGGCGCTGTCGCTGAGCCTCTCGTCCAGGTCGTCCTCGTCCCTGTCCTCGCCCTCACCATCACTCCCTCCTCACTCGGACTCAGCGACGGCATGACGCGTCACTTCATTTGTCCTAACCCCGCAGCGTAACAGGCAACTTGCACGATCGTCACACCTGAGGACCCTTCGCCGTTGTCCTCGCGGTCGCCCTCATCTTCAAGACCGTCAGCCTATACCAAGACCATTTGTTGTATTCTTGGTTTGTGTGTAATACAACGAGCGACTACGAAGAGTATATGACTGAAACATGAAATATGAGCTGTATGAGTGATGGGATGGAGGCAAGAAGACAAGACATTTGGCCAAAACGACAAACACCAACACAAGATGGGTCAAGAAACCAAGAATGCGAAGATCAGCTTGAGAAGTGCATAGATACAACCAACCAGGTACACGACCGACGAGTGACACCCTCACAGGTCACACCTACCTTCCAGGGTCAGCGGAGGGGCGCCGCGAGTGATGCAACGATGGGCTACGAGAAGCACGGGGAGGCGGGGGACCCACAGGGAGAGCTGGACCAAGGTGACGGGGGTCGTGATACGGATTCGCATAACGAGGGACGCTTCTCCGCGCGTCTGGGAACACGTTTGGGGCCCCGAGCGAAGGTTCATGTGGGTGGAAGCCACCGTAAATCCCCCGAGGATCTCCACGGTAAACTTCGTCGGGATAGAACCCCGCGGCATCATGGTAACGATGCTGAGGCATCATCATGGCCTCACCGGGATATGGCAAGTACGAACCCTGAGTGCGATACGGATAACCTCCTCCGAGCTGTTGACGGGGTTGTTTGAGCCATTCGCTGTATTGCCCTCCCACATATCCTGGGTGCACGGGGGGTGGGCTGACAGGAGGAACCTCCGCATGAGTGCCCGCAACGGGCGGAGCTGACGCACGAGTGTCCACAGGGGGACCAGGTGCCGACGACTCGGCGTCCGCGACGTCCGAGGGGGTAGCTGATGGGGGAGTTCTCGCAGTGGAAGACTGAGCGTTAGAGTCCTCGGCTACAGGCTCAGGAGGTGATAACATGCTCGGGCTGTCTGAGCGGCGAGGGTTGTGAGATTCAGTCAGTGCCATCAAGGGCTCGCGACGCTTGGGGGACGGGGTGGGTGGCCGCTCGACAGGCGTCACGAGTGGCAAAGGGGCTTCAAAGACCACAGAGGTTGTCGGGGTGGTGTGGTTTTGAGTTCCTGCAGCTGCGAGGAACGGGTCTGACTCTGCGAATCGAGAAGAGCCCTGCAGAGCTGAAGTCTTGTCAATTAAGGTCACAGGGCGAAACAACGGGACTTTACCTTTTATGGTGAGAAAGTCTGGAAGTTCGTCACCGCTGTCTGACGAGTCCAAGTCCAAGATCTCCAGCCTTTTGTAAGCACGGTGTTTGTTGATCTGAGGATCGACTGTCTTCTGATCGACATCCCGTTCTTTACCCTTTGTGGCAACTGCGTTGTTAGCGGAATCGGGGAATGGAGATGGCGCGGATTTTTTAGCTGGACGGATGGTCTCCAACTGGTTGGCCTTGCGCTTCCCCGAGGGTCCCGGATCCTTGTAGTCATCTTCTTCGCCAGAAAGTGTGACGCTCTGGGTATCAGTGGGCTGGACTGTGCCCTTCGCCGAGCGTGCTTCATCATCGGAAGAGTCCTCGACAGGCATGTACTCCACCTTCCACTTCTTCGGGACCTTTATGCGAGCAGTCTTCTTGGGCACGGTCACCTTGGTGACCCGGGAATCGTCACTGCTGATGTTGATCACGTGAGGTCGGGGTTTGCAGTCATCGCCGCTACTGATGATGATAGGATCGTCTGCAGTGGCACGCAAGTGCTGAGCGGGACGCCGCTTGATCCGTGTGGCTGCTTTGCTGGGAGGCAGGCATGCGGGTCCCTCGAAATCGATCGTGGCGTCGGCGTACATCTGCTGGGCTTTCGCAAAGCCACTGTCCGAAGGTGGTGCAGCGCCGATTATCACAGGCGATGTGGAAGAGACGAGAGCTTCTACGATTGAACGGAACTCATTAAACGCTCTCATGCATGTAACTCAAACCACTTACTTCGCTCAAGCTTTCCTTCGACTCTGGTGAGAGTGATTTCCTTGTTTTCGAAGGCATTGCACAGCACGCGTTGCTCTGCCTTTTTGAGGACAGTGATGCCCTTCATCCTCGCAGCCTTGGCACGTGCTTCTCCAGGCATCAACACAAACACTGGCCAACCTCGCATAACTAAGCCCTGATCAGCCAGTATGGCTGTAAGCGTAGTCCACGGGAAGTTGCCAGGTTTGAACTTCGACACGTCTCCGCCAGCATTTTCTGTAACATTCGTAAGGATAAATATGATCGGGAGAACATTGACGTGACCAAGACTTACTGATGAGTGATGTGATGGAAGTCTTGATGTAAGCCAGCATGTCATCGTTTGATGCAGGCCTTTCAGTTTGGCCACTCGTAATGTCCGCTGAGTCTGATTGTGGGGGCAAGGGCATTTGTGGCACGGCGAGTGTATCCTGGGAAGAACGCAGCTGTACGGCTTGGGAAGGGGGCGGCTGCGCGGCATGCGTCTCTTTGGAAACGGGTGGCCGATTCTCCTTTGTATGGCCGCCAGCGTCGTCAAAGGAATCGCTCACTACCTCCAGTGAGACTTGATTGCTGGAGTGCTTGGTGAGTAACATTAATCAGGAGACGTAATGGGCTTACTAGACATGTGCTTTGAGGTGTCCTATGATGGTATGTTCATCGGCACGGCATCGAGTATCAAAAAACTATGAGGTAGTTAGCAATATTGGCTGAGTATGAAGAGCGTTGCGAACCTGTTTTGCCCCAGCGGTCGTATGAGCAAACCCGAGCGAAGCATCCTCATTCACAGTTTTGCCACACATCACGAGCGCGGCCTCAAAACCATGCTTGGCGGCTGTCATCTCAAGCTGATTTGACACGTTAAGCGATATTCTCCGGAAATGACACAAAACTTACCATGCCGACAACTTTCTTGCGGATTTTGTTGAACGTTTGAGCGCGCTGCGCAACAGTCTGTGGTGAGGAGTCGGAGACCTCGATCATATCATGAATCTCCAGAATCTCTTGCCAAGTCTCGCTGTTGGCTTCTTTGAATTTGATGTAAAGCTGCCGACGAAGTGTCGGAGTCACTGGATCCAAGACGTCATCAGTGAGTCCATGCGCCAAACTTGACATAAATGCATACTCTGGGTGTCAGAAGGGAGGCCAAGCCTGCAGCGCTCTTGTTCTTCATGTTTTGTGAGGTACCTCACATATGAATTCCAGTGGTTCGTACCATAGATGAGGCGGCCGTGTGTTTTATACCAGCCATCCAAAACTTGCTGGGCTGTCAGAGAGGTTTGTGTGATGATACTCGTCAGAGTGTTCTCGAGCTGCGCGTAACCATCACCGAGGATCTTGTTGACCAAGGCTGTTCGGCGACCAGAAGTGGGGGTCGATGGCTCATTTCCTTCTGACAGAAACGTGCTACCGTCCTCAAGAGGGACACTGTCGTCCTCATGAGGGACAACGTCGTCACCAGCAACGAAAGGTGTTGGCGGGATAACTCGCGTGACAGGCAAACGTGGCTGCGTGGACGGGGGAGCTTCGAGAGAACCTGCCCTGCCCGCGTCTCCGGCAAAATCTTCAGAAGACACCTCCATAGATGGTGCTTGCGACGAGGCCAAGGACTGGGCGAGTAACACGGGGTCGATATTGGCGTCTATGTCACTCGCCGATGGTGCAGCTGGGACATCTTGAATGGTGGGGGGGGTGACCACAGGAGCAGGGAGGACTGGGTCGACTGCGGGAGCATCTGAGAACAAAGCAGGTCCGGTGTGCGCAATAATGGGAGAAGGCACTACATCGACCACAGGAGAAGGGGGAGGAGCGACAAGGGGAGGGGGAGAGTCGTTGTCCAAGAGCTGAGCTCTACGCCGCTCCGCTTGTTGGACCACTCCAGTGTCGCGTCCTGTAGGCTTGATGCGACTGCGGAGTCTAGTCGGAGTCTCCACGACGGGTGGAGAAGCTCGGCGGCGACCACCGCCAAGCTGGACGCCAGGCACATCCTCCACGTTAGAGGGTGGTGGAGGCATAGGGGTCCTGGATCGCTGCCGAGTACGAGGCGCCATCCTTGGAGGATGCATGAGCAATCGAATATAAACGGCAGAAGAAGAAAAACTTACTCAGATGCAGAGATGATCAGTTGTACAACAGAACCCGACCGCACACGAAACCTGTGTGTTTAAACATTTAGGGGGAATATGTTTCTGGGGGGCACCAATACTTACCGCTTGTTGACAATGTCACGAGGTGCCAGTTGCGCCACGAATGCAGCACGCAGGGACCACGAACGAGGGCCGGGAGTGAGGAAGATGAGTGAGTCAATCCTTCCCATTAGGCTCTTTATACCTTCTAGTCTTGCTGGGGAGCCACAGACAATGATCGGCGAGATCTCCATCTCCATCTCGCATCTAAAAAAACGGAGTCCGAAACACATTGATCCCACCGAGGAAGTGACGAGGCCGGAGAATGCAATCTCCGTGGACTGCGAGAGGATTCACTGTGAGACGGGATGTTCGTGTGGAATCAACCTGGGCTACACAGCTGTCACCTACAGCAGGCTGGGCGCTACCAAAGAAGCAACTTGGCAGAAGAAGTCAAGTCACGTGATTGAGAGGCGTCGTTTTGCCCACCTTTAAAACCTGCGCCACAAATTTGATCCGTCAAGCTTTGACGGATCAATGTGATGGTTACTTACGCAGATCCTTTGTATATGGAATGGTTTGTGTTCGTTCTCAGATGTAGATGTAGATCGAACTGTCGCAAACCTCGCGATGAACCAAGAAATAAACTCCCATTCGAGCGATCCACTTTTACATACATCGGGAGAAAGGTCGAGACGCTACATGGCAGCACCGTACAACAAGGGAGTAGCTCCACTACGGGACCCAACGCGCTTCCTTCAACTCAATGGCCTCCATCATGAGGGCGATTCCTTCGTCGAGAGATGGTACCTTCACATAAACGGCGCCACCGACACGGTTGACGTATGGAGAAGTGTGCAGCCTGTCAAAAATTATCAACGTACGTCCAGTGGAATACGTAGTTAAGAAACGTACCACGTGGTAAAAATGCCAACTCTGCGTCCGCGGGTGACAAGGTAATGCTGGCCAGTGGCGTCGGGGGCAGGCAGGTCATAGATGAATCCGTTGTACATCGCCTGGATACGACCATCCAGACTGAGCCCTCCAGGGACAAATAGATGATGAGGCCCAGTGGGGTCAACCGGGAGGATCGTGTTAACAGGATAAATGTCGGGCAACACCGGATCCTGGGTGGCGGTCTCTGGAGAAAGTGTGGGAGAGGGAGCAGGAGTCGATCCGACGACGTTGGTAGCGGAGGTAGTCCCCGCGGTGTTTAATGCGACGGTAGGCGTGGTAGCGGAGGTAGTCCCCGCGGTGTTTAACGCGACGGTAGGCGTGGTCGCGGGCACATCAGATGTTCCCCCGTCATGTACTTCCTCCGACTCGTTGTCCGAGGAAAGGAGGCTGTCCCCAGTGTTGAGCAACGAGGAGACGTCTGTGAATGCACGAATGTGAGTGATGTGAAACGAGAAGTAAGAGGGAGGTCTTACCAGTGAAATCGCCATCGCGCTGCTCAGATAACATCAGTGTGAGCTGAGTGGCGACCTCAGTGCACAGCACCAAGCGCAAGAGCATCTCATTGATGAGTTCTACAGCCAGTTAGTGCATGAATATCGCACATGGATGTGCTTAAGATGATGCTTACCAAGCTCGGTTTTCATGACAACGAGAGGTCGAGGGAGGTTTTAGAGTGAAGGCAAAGGGCGATAGGGATTTTGCTGGAGAGCGTCGAGCTTTTAACAGCCCACAAAGCGTTGTGCCCTGTTTGGCACAATGGCGGTAGTGGTTAGTCTCAATATCGGGGACGAGGTACACCCTACACGATATGGATCTAAAATCGAAGCACAGATTCTGGACCCCGAGTCTGTGGTTGAGCTACCTCTCGGCGACCTAAGCGAATAAACGGTACTTACATACAGCATGAATATCATGGTGTTGGATAATTGGATTAGATCAATCGGACCCCGACGCTGGCCCAGCAGTCTCGGTTGACTCTGGAGTTCAGGAAACTGGAGGATGCATACATGGCATGTGCGTGCATGCATGTTACGAGCGGGAAGAATGAATGAGTCAGCATTCAACTTACAGTAAGGCCTGAGTCCCACCGGAGATCAATGAATTTTTGACTGTTCATTGTGGACTTGGTTCTACATCCCATTGTATTAGATACAGTGAACATGAGCGAACATTAAATAGTCGCCGAGACTGACTTTGGACATGGACTCGGACACACTGCATTGGCGGTGTTCTCACAGCGGAATGGTCACTGGATAGACGGGGATCGACAGTAGTACACAAGCGTATAGATAATGTATCAACCCTGTCACTACATACAGTCACTGCACACGAGCGAACATCGGATCCATTCGAATGGTCGCCACGACCAACTTTGGATGTGAACTTTAATTTGAGAGCGGACAGATTGCATCAGTACGCAGTTTCAAAGCAGAATGGTACTATGAATTGACGGGGAGTCACAGGGATCAACAGTACACGCATAGATAGCGTATAAACCGCTCGTGTTACTACATACAGTCACTGGACACGAGCGAGCATCGGATCCGTTCGAATGGTCATCATGACCAACTCTGGATGTGCCAGTGAACTTGAAGAGCGGACAGATCATTGCATCAGGCAGTGTTTCAGAGCAGAACGGTACTATGAATTGACGGGGTTTGGCAGTACACAACATATAGATAATATCTAAACCCCACTACTAGTACTACGTATAGTGAACACGCGCGAACATCGGATCGAATGGTCGCCGCAACCAACTTGGGACGTGGACTTAGACAACGGACAGATTCCATTCATCCCAGCTCAAATGATAAGCTTCGTGCTACAGATGTGACTAGGTGAGCCGGAGGCAATATTATCAAAGTGGAAAGTTGGAAGGATACTAGTCGGAAGGGTATTAATCGACGTGGATTGACGATACACAAGCATATAGATAGTGTCTAAACCCTGCAATGCTGCTCTCCGTCAAGCATGTAGCCCCGAAACCCCGAAATGTTGCTGCCGCAGTAGCTAATACCCAAATACCACAATCGTAATCATTGCTCTGCAACGGGATTGTCTGCACAGTTGAGTGTTATCTGCGTAACTAGTACACAACTTACTTACATTAAGCGGGTACGCTGTCCATGGCCGGAGATCCACATGGATGCCAGGAAACGTACTGCTTGCAACGGAAAGCAAGCGAGACATAAACCTCATAATTTCCTTTCACGGACAATCAGCAGGAGGCAATGAAAGAGACGCCGAGGACTACGCACATTGACATTACTTTGCCAGGGCTGCTCTTCAGCAAGGCTATCGAAAAGCCGAAGCTCACGGCGAGTGAAATCAGCAATGCACAGGACCCAATGGCCTGGACGGTAAACGGGAAGAACCCAGGTATCCTTGGTCCAGAACTCCGTGTGCTTCGTCGCTTTGAAAAGTTCATGGTCAGTTTTGTAGGAAGCACGGGGAAGGTCAAAGGTCAAGAAGATTGCAAAGCGATGTGCTCGGGGAGGATTTATTACAGATAGAAGTAGCGGAATGCAGCTGTTTATACAGACGTCGTTGACGCGGGAAGTCGGAGATGCTAACATGGCGATATCTTGAGGTTCGAATATGTGGCGGCGACCTCCGTGCAACTCTGGAAGAACTATGTGCGCCACTTCCCTGCCTACCGTTTTGTCCTGACTTGGTGGCAGGGCCGGTGTCGTCGGGTCCACAGTAAAATGCTTCGAGTCTCGTCAGTGAATGTTCAGCTTTGTAATAACAAAATACCGATGGCACGCTCCAGATGATTGTTGCGCTGATCGTACACTGATTGCATGGCTTGTCCTTGTCGTGAGCTTCAGCGGCTGGTGATTCCTCGATCAGGTAGTCAAGGGCCAGTAGATCTTCTGCTGCGAGGGTCAATTCTGTTCCGAGGTCGGGTTGGAGATTCATTTGCCATTCTTCGGCCGAAGGTTCTGATGACTCAATGATCGTCGGAGTGACCCAAGACAGGGATATTTCAGGGGCACCACGAGTCAATCTGACAGCCAATGCCGCAGCTTCCTGTGTATGTGCATCAAAGCGGGATTTAGACGCGAGTGGACTCGACCAGCGGAGGGGCAACATCAACAACTGTTCACGGCGGTGTTGGAGGAGAAGGTAAAATATCTCATCTGGCAAGCCATTAGTGGTCATCGTAGGGATTGGCAAACACTTACTTTCGGGCATACGGAGCGCAAGCTCCACCGCTGCGAGCTCGTTACCATACCAGCGGCAAATGTTGTCGGCCTCCGTTCCTAATCGCCGGCGTTCTTCCAGACAACGATCACGTTTCAACATTGCCTGAATGCCATCACGGACGGACTTATCATCCATCCAGCGTGGGATTTGCCCAATAGATGGCGAAATCCAAACATCTTCCATTAATAACTCATGGTTTCAAAGCTCGTTAAGTTTGGTTGGGAGAGGTTTAGGAAGCGGGATAGACCACATGGCATCGTGTAGGTCTTCGAGCAGAGCACAGTACGTGTTATACTTCCGGATGGCAGCCATCAAGGCGGGCTGTCGCTTGGCAATGGCCTTTCGTGTGCGTTGGTGGAGCTTTGTTCCTGAAGCGAGATGAAAACATATCATTCATGAGAGATGAACCCGTTACCAAGTGCCTTCTGAGCTCCCCCAACCGCTCAATCCAATTTGTCCCACTCAAAAAAACTTCCAATGGCTCGCTTGCATATATTGATCTTGAGGTCACGAGCCAATAGCAGAGTTCGGACGAAGTCGAGGTTGATGTCTTTCAGCTCAGGGAACTTCTCGCTAACATTCAGGGATGTGTAAAGTGCCTCGACCTTGTTCATCAAGCGATCGTGAGTACGCTCCAAACTTTCCAGGGCCACCATCGTGTCAGCAGAAATATGCTGCTTTTCGATAGCACCCTTGGCGGATTGTATGGCCCGATCAGTCGTATCAATGTCAGCCTGGAGTCCCAAGACGGTATCGAGTTCTTTTTTTAGGCGCGTGGGAGTATCTGAGGCCCATCAGTCACGGATCACGGAGCTATAATTGATTACCAAATAGAAGTAACATACGAGCACGAACGGAAAGCTGAGACTCCTTTTGAGAAGCCCATTGACGTCGCAGCTCCTCAACAGGGATACTGCATTCCTCGAGAGTGTTGCTGGCTATTTTCCCTTGGTCCTGCACTCCCCGCTGAAGCCGGCGCTTGATCCAATCTCCAAGGTCCATGCGCATCTCAGCGCCGACTGCTGCAGCTTGGCGATCAATGAGCCATATGCGGCGTTGTCGCTGCAAATTAGTAGGTTAGTCGGGGAGTACATGGGTGGTGAGGTTACATGTTTCACCGAGGAGGAACGCTCAATTCCAATCAACTTTATCATCCGTGACCAAAGGCGCTCGGTGCCTTCACCATCCGAGAGGCCGAGACCTGCTGATAGGCGGGGGTTGTAGACGAGCTGGCACGCCCATTCGTGGCCGTAAGCATGCATGGCCGTGGTGGCGAAGCGCAGTCGAGTGACGATTTCTGAGGAAAGAATGTCGTACTAAAAGAGTAAAATGATGTTAGATCCAAAACATATGTAGAACGACTTACCAATGACAGTGTCCTATCTAGGGTACACCCAACGTCGTACAGAGTCGTGACAGTGGCGTTTGGTGGCAACAACGAAAATAGATGGGCAATCAATGCCAGAGGGTACTTCTGCTGTTCGCCGGGTGAGTCAATGTTAGCAAAAAACAACGGGATGTCATGGCGACAAATAAGCGCCATGAGACCGGTATCGTCAAAGCTTTCCATGGATGTCTTTTGCTTCTTCCCATCGGCAGCTTCGTAAGATGATTGGCAGGAATCCAGGGCTTCATCAGGCACCGCAAGCTTGCGGGGTTTAGCCGGCTTTTTCCGTTGTGCCTGGATCTGAGCACCCATTGCGTCCACTTGACTTTTGGAAAGGAAATATGCAGGGTCGTAGAAGGGAGGACTGTCGCCAGCGGAGCGGCGATGTCGGTGATGGAAATTCCCATCTGTGGCAACATGAAGGTCGCCGCCATCAACAAGGGACCTACCAAACGCCATCCCACCGAAACAGGCTGGACAACGCTGAACGAGGATCTGATCGCAACTCCCAGGTGTTAAGGGTGCCTTGGCGAGAGAGGAGGGCGTTGATGGAGTGGCCGGAAGCGAATGAGTGTTGGATTGCAAAGGCGACAATGACTTATGGGGTGTAGAGGGTTCCACGATCGAAGGGGTTGGCTGACATTGTTTCGAGGTCTTTGAATTCCGTACTTCGTCACGGCATCTTTGAATGGCAGCTTCCATGTTCCGCTCAACAGCTACTTGCAATATATCGTACCACTGTACAGCAAATCCAAGGCCACGGCGGAAAGGCTCGTGTATCACTTCGTTCTGCGAAGTTGTCAGAGGAAGATAATATAGACCGTATATAGCCACTTACGTTCTTGGTTACCATCCGATATCCTCGCCGGACATAGTAGGTATGTAACGCAGAAGCAAGCGCATTAACTGCGTCACATGATTGCTCGAACAGGGCATGGTAGAATGCGAGTAACTTGACAGAGATGGCCATGCGAGGCTGAGAAGGTGCGGTGGGGAAAAGACCATGATGGACGAGGACTTGAGCCATCGTGGAGCAGTCACAGCTCACGACTTCTACGGAGACAAAGTCTGTGGCTCGTGAGATTTAGTCTCGTGAGTGGTAATTTGTAACTTACGGTCGGATAGGAGGCACAGTATATTAAGAGATTTCGACGTGCAATTGTTATGCTTGCAAAGGGAGAGAGATGCTGGGATTGCGGGAAGCGGTCTTCCTAGCATGCGGGACATGTAGCTGAGGTATGGCGCAATGACGGTTGGAATAAGTACTTTCCAGCTCATGCACAAATGCTGAGCTGGCAGGTCAGGAAGAATACGACGTTGGGGATGGACGACAGGATGTCCATCGTGATCCTGGGTGCTAACATCCGCCTGCTCCTCGTGCTCCACTTCAGCATCACTGGGTGTGTAGTCTTGGTCCATTTGGTCGATGTTCTCTTCATGGTCGTAGTCTGTCTGGTCGAAAGCGTTGGCTGAGGAAGCCGCAGGAGGCGAGAACGGGGTCTTCCCCTCGAGTTGCTCGAGTCGGGCAGCTAGACGACGACGCTTGTTGGCCTGACCAGCGACATGGACAAGGGCCTGCGTCTTCGTCTTGTCTCTGGGGCGCCTTGGACTTTGAAAATGGTGCCCAAGTCCCTTCGTCACTTGTTGAGCGGCTCGGGTAGTAAGTGTTTGAGGCATGGCAATGAGAGAACGAAGAAAAAAAGGAAGAAAACAGGAAAAACCGAGAAAGGGAAAGAGAAGCACATATACATGGCTGCAGAGGCTCAGGTGAGGACACGGAGAGGCGCAGACGAGGTTGTTGGAGTTAGCAAACGGTGTGCGGTTGTATAGCCACCGTATTACATAATCATGAGTACTTAGGATTTTCGTACTGTAGCTTCTTACTTTAGTGACTACTAAAGTATTCTACAGGTAACTAGTACT
>JBBPRE010000316.1:0-11889 GCA_038092935.1 Boletus roseobadius
CCTCGAGCGACACGGTCACCAGCCGTCGGCCGTCGGGCGAAAATGCGCACGCGGTCGGGCGGTGGGTGTGGCCCTCTAGGACGTAGAGCTGCGTCGCGGATTTGAGGTCGTACATGATGAAGGCACCTTCGGCTGTGCCGACGATGAGACGTTGAGTTGGGGTGTGAAAGTCGACGGTGGGGAACCTGTCCAAGGGGAAAATTTGAGGTTAGTTTGTGGGTAGGTAGGTGGAAAGTGAAGAGAGGGTGGACATGGATATGACGAGGGAGGACGTACGTTTTGACGACGTGTCCGATGATTTCGGTTGCCGTGTCGAGCACGGCGTCGCGGCTCAGTGTCGAGTTAGGATCAAGAGACTTGACCACCGCCTCCATCAACCGCGGTAGATTCGGGTACAGTATCAGCGGTCGCTGGTCGCCATTTCGTCAGCAAAACACGCGAACGGAAGCCCAAACCTACCTTGCGTATCATAAATGCCACCAACTGCATCACGCTCTTCCGTTCCGCCACCGACCTCGGATTCAAGATGTCCAACGTCAGCACCGTCATAAACAACCCCGTATGCTGCACCGCAATCTGCAACACCGCCGAACGTGCCTGCGGTCCGACGTTTTGGACCGAAATGTGCTCCTTGCGCATGTTCGTCGCGAGCCCAAACAGCGCGCGCAACATGGCCATGCTGTCGACATAGTGTTGCCAGATGTGGAATCCTTTGGCGCAGAGGTCAATGGCAAGCGTGCGGTGCTTCGACGTGTCGTCCTGCAGGTACAGTGAAATTGATTTCGAGATGTCGACGAGTGCACTGGGTGGGCTGTCGATGCACTGAGCGAGAAGGGATGGGCAGGTCACACACCTTGTCGAAAGGAGACTGTATTTCTCGATGGCCATATATCCGCAAACAAACAGCGCCAGTCCGGACTGCTTCGAGTCCTGATCGGCAGAAGGCTGCAGACACGGTACTTGGGGGGTCAAGTTAGTACGACATATAGGGAAGAACCGACGGCACGACGTATTACTGACGGTGATGTTGCCAAGCGTCCACCAATGTAGTGCTCTCCTCGTCGGAAAGCTTCACTATGCCCGCATCGAACAAGATCCTCGCCGCATGACGCAACTCGTCTGTACCCAACCGTCAGCGCACCGCGATGCCGCATACGGCAGGAGGGGCATACTCGACGCATCCAGCCATTGTCGAGCCAGATAAACGATATCCGGCGCTTTGAAATGAGGTCCGACGACAGACGGAAGTGAGGTCGCATAAAACGTCATCACGGTCTGACAGTCATCGCTAATGTCTATTGACAAACAGATCAATTCAGTGAGGCATAAGTGTGGGCACCAACCTACCCTCGTAAAGCGATATTGTCTTGAGAATTGCAATGATGGCGATCGCGCGCGAGGCAGAAACGATGCCAGATACACACCACACGTTCCTGATGTCTTGGTGGTTGTATAGGGTCGTCGCTTGATTGCTTCGGGGTCTCAACACATGAGCTCGTGTACACAGCGCAGAAGGAGACTCACGAAACATGTCCGACGCCGCCAACGTTGAAAGCGATACCCAACTTGACTTCACACACTTCATCGATGTCCGGACTCAGCCCGGGGGTCAACAAGATCGACAGCAGACTGCGGAGATGGATCAAGGGTGAGGAGTGGGTCACGGACGAGACCGGGATGTTGCTAGACGCTTTCGCATCCACGGCCGTCAACTTCATGAAGCGCTCCAGTGCAATTGTGAACGTGCACACTCATGAACAATATTGAGATATAGTCACTCTCCATTCGACACTGTTGACTTACTCGAATCCGTGGTGGCAGACGCGTTGGCAAGGGTTGATATCGACGGACATATGTGCGTATCTCTGCCGTCGATTGGTCTACGAGGAACATTCGAATTTACTTCACCCATAGCGACGGATGGACAACAGACTCACAGCTCGAACCAACCCGAAGTACCAAGGGCGTCTCTAGCCTTTTCAGTGTCCATCGCACGCCGAAACTCGCCCGTCTTGATGTCCCACAGTCTTGCAGAGCCGTCAACATAGAGCACAGTGAGTAAATCATGCTCCTCGCCACCACCGTAATGGATGCTTGACAGAGGCGACGATGCGCCCGGTAAAACATACAACCTAAGCGAAAGGCTCATCACAATCAAAAAGACGACGGTCAAGACAGACATACAATTCAAACCCGTCCACCGCAATGACCGCGATTGTGCCATCCACAGACATGCACAATGCACATCCGCGTAATGGACCCGCGTGTTCTTCTTGCTGTCGCACTTGAACAACGTACAGCAATGGGACTACAAACTGGACAAAACTTGCGCAGAGCTTGAGGTCTCTGATTGAGACATGAATGAGCCCTCCAACCTCACAGATGGTTGTATTCGTACCGTAATGTCCATACAGTGATGCCACCATCGTCTGATCCTCCAATGATAAAGCGGTCCCCTGTTCGTTCGTTGCGTATGAGGTGCAACGAGCAGATAAACGCAGGTATAGGGATGTTGGAAGTATGTTGAAACTGTGGAACCTCAATTGGTTGAATGGAAGATGAAGGAGGTGACTCTGAGGGCGACTTTGGGGGGGTCACTGCTAGCGCCGAAAAGGAGGTGTGCCGGAGGCGGCCATCACCTGAAAGAAAAACATGAGACAAGGTTGGCAGAGAAGGACGGTAAAACCCACTGTAGCCAAATACAAGCGAGTTATACTCTAGGGGAAGCACTGCAGTCAGAGCGACGTCAATCTCCTGGCGAGGGGCAGCCGCCAGTTGTGAACGCCAAAGTCTATGATATATCCGATCTTGTGATTCTAACGGTGTAAATAGGGATACCTCCTTGCGGCCCGAGGAGGTATGACGGAGTGTGACAACCTCATTTGTGGTACTGATAATAGAGCCTGCCCTAGGCGTCCGCAGGGAGATTGTCTGGGTGGGCATTGGCCTAAATATCACAAAAGTTCATTTGGATGCAAAACAATGACAAAAAGACCTACCGCAACCTGGCGTTTTCTGAGTCACTTTGATCCCCATTGACATCCACCGGGGTTAACTTGTACCACTGGGCGACGCTCTGCTGCACTGAGTGAGTATTGCATACATTGTAGCATGACGGCAAAACTAACCCCCAAGACCGCAATCGTCTGGCTGTCGACAAATTGAACCTCCAAGATCTTGCCAACACCTTCCGGCTGGACTTGCGTGAAGAAAGGATCAAGCGCCCTTCCATCGGTTCGAAACTGAAAAATCTGCATGTAAAGTAGTCAATTAGGAGCTATCGCAGCATGTGTTGCCGAACGCACCATAACCTCGGTATCTGTCCAAGCAAGTCCCAGTACTCCATCTCTTGCAACGACATATCGACTGCAAAACCCTCCTAGCCTGCGAGGTGTGGACGAAAATACAACTTCCCCAACATCCTGCTCTTGACCAAACCAAAGACGGGAAAAGTCTGTATTGGGAGAAGCTGGGCACTGGTGCGTTATTCCGTCCGAGTCTCTGAGTGCAATATTCTCAGTGCTTTTGTTGCTAAGAGCTTTGAACGGGTTGGGTATCGTCAAGGTCCTAGGCTCATCAACCGAGTTCGCAGAGGAAGACGCGACGGAATGTGCACGCGCCGGAACTTCGAAACGAGGGACAACAGAGAGCGGCTTAGAGATCACATGATACTCTCTATTGATGTAAACGAGGGATAACGAGCCTGTGAGGAGAATGGGAGTAACATGACGTCGGATGGCGAAAAGACGTACCGTCTACTTCGTTGCGCACTATGTCGGAAGCCTCGGCAAAACCATCGACCTCCCAGTCACCCAGCGGTTCGAGCCATGTAGGGTGGATATTGTAAGGGTCCCCGACATGGAGCTCAAACAATGAACAACGCGCATGCTTCCCCGCAATGTCGTCGGATGAGTCAGGAAAGCCAAAAATCTCGGAATAGGAAGGTCGATATGTAGCACAAGCCAAGATAAGATTGGCCTTCTGCGGAAAGCAATTGAGAGAGGAACGCGAGACAACCATGCTGAATGCTTACTTCCTCAATCTGAACTGACCTCAACCGCATCCAACATGACGTGTCATTTTGTGACTGGGCAGCCTTTCGGCACCGAGCAGTTGCAACACATACACCATCATGCGTGTCAAACACGGACAAGTCACTGAAGCATATATAGGTAGCTTTCTTCATTCCATGAACTTGCAAACATACCCTGATTCCTGAAGAGACACCAGCAAATTCGACCCTTCTGGAACAATAAGATCTGCAACTCCGTGGGCAGCACCGCAACGGGGCGGTAATATGTGAGCAATTAGTGTAACGGACTCTTCCTCAGACCCGTCGTTCAGGATAGGGAGATGAGGTGAAGGGGGGGCAGAGAGCGACCTAGAGGTAAATATCGGGGAATTCGCTGCGGATAGAAGAGATTTTGGGCCTTTGCTTGATCCCGGACTAACCGGCGTGAGGGTAGAGGGTGGGAGGAATGGGGAAGGAGAAAGCGGTGACGTTCGCTCGACGACGACTCCTTTTTCGAAACTGGGTAACAGCGTATCCACGATACTCCGCTCGCGTGTTGGTCTGTTGGCAGCGCTACTCTTTAACAGATCCTTGAGCCGCTCGGACTCGTCTTCAAAGTCAACAAAACTCCTCGACGCCTGCACTTGCTCGCGAGATACTCCAGAAACCACACGAGAGCTTGCAGAGCGCTTGATGAGCGCTTGATTCAAGGACAGAGATGAAGGGGATTGTAGGTAACCCGAGTGTCGACGGGAACGCGACGGTGACCTTGGAGAGGAAGGTGGGGAAGAAGCACGAGGTCCGGAAGGTGCGGTCGTGATCGGCGTAGGAAAGCGTGTGCGAGACGGGGACGGGGGGCTATTTTTCGAGGTAGGCTCACCAGGTGGAGGGGATCCGAAGAGATATACCGAACCGAACTTTCCTCCGACCGCAGCTCCGAGAGACCTCGAGGATTGGTCTGAGCGCCAAGCAACTATGCTGGAACATTGTTCATCAATGAAACTCTGCTCTGTCACATTTGTCTGAGAGCCTCGCTGGGCTGTCAGGTGCAGACAAGTCGGAAGCGTCAATGGCACAAGCATGGCAGACAACGTAGAACGAGAACCAACGGCTGCCAGAGAAAGTTAGGATCGGATAATCACGCCCTCTGTGAATGTTCGTGGCATGCACTGGCCAAGGGTTATTGAAGTCTTGCTCATACGGGAAGGGGGTTGGAAGGAACCAATTCTAGGAGGTGTTTGTTTGTTTCCAAGGCCGTTGCCAAACAATCACTTGCCTAATTCAGTCGATTACTTTTCATGATACGGTCCGGGCCGCCTATCAGTGTTTTTTCACGCTGTGCTGCAGTGCATCCTTGGACACATACCGTCAAGTCATGTATTTTCTATCAAACGAGCGAAATGGTGTCACCGTCGAGTTCCAAGGGCTTAGCCTGCTGTCTTCAAACCCCAGACCCGGCCCCTTTTCGGTAGCCAACGTGGGGAATATGCCACGGCAGCATGTACGACCAATATCAGTTTGGGTCAGTTCATGTAGCAAGCCAAGGAAGCTTTTTTGGATATTGCGTCAGTGGTCTTACTCCGATACCATCGATACGATCGATTCAAGTAGTGCTCGGCCACTACTTGACTCGCCGGCAAGCCCACTCACTGGCACTTGAAGCTCCCATCGATGGCATCAGTTTCAAATATGAGTTACCAATGATCCATGGAGCTTTGATCTGGGGAGACTTTTTCACCATTCGCGGCCGAGGACGGGATGCCGCATCGATACCGTGGGTCAAAAGTTCTCACCTCCGACTTAATTCCTCTCTCTAACCCCGCAGAGCGACTTGCGTCCGTCGCACCGCGGGATGATCACCCTGACCATGGGAAGTGTGCTGGAATGAGCATAGCTCAAAGTGCGTCCGTCGTGCTCTTTCAGGATCGATGTCTCGTGGTGAAGCAATGATACATTATCTTCTACACCCTCCAAAAGTGCTGCATAGGGACGGCCAACTCCTTTGGCGCTCACTTGATCCGAGGAGCATCTCAACAGTTCTCATTTTCCCTCATTCAGACATACGCATTTCCTAGGGGTCTCACTGCACAGGCAGAACATGAGAGCTACCTCAATCAATCAGATCGCACGGAGTTATTCACAACACCTTCCCTCGCACCGGACAGCAATGATGTGTTCTGTCACCCCCCCCTGTGCCACGCTTGTTCCACCTCGACTGGAGTCACCGTGCTTCCCTTCTCCCTCGAATGATAGCCTTTTCTACAAGTTCCTTCCGAACTAAAAGGCAATCCTCATTCTTCACATGCGTTCGTGAGACCATGTGTATCGTCTTCTCGTCCCTTCAAACCGCTTGCAACAGCGTGCGATTTTGCAATTTTACTGACCACTCTCGCTCCATATGTGCATGTTCAGCCTGCACGTAGGTTCTAGTACACCACACATCAAATGCCTCTCCTGTGGCGCTACGCCGTAGGCTTGCTGCGCCCTCCATCGTGCGCGTACGAACTCCGGAGATGTACCTCACTCGCAGTCGAGACCCGAGGATGCTTCCACTCGTGCTTATGAATATCATAGTATCCTGTCACGCGGACGCCGTTCTATGTAACCACCCATTGGTCGTGGCGTTGCTCTTGCGCCACTCTCCGTGCAATTTAGCCTCCACAGGATCGTCTATTTCATGCTCCTTCCACAACGTGGACCTCGGCCTGTGATGATTCATCAGGCACTGTGGATTTCGCTGAGATCTCGCGCCACAGCGATCGGCTTACTGTTCCTTTGGGCGCAATCCAGCCCACGCAGACCTGTTCGTCAATAGAATCCGTACGTATCAGGTATCAGTGGCATTGTTCATTAAAATTAGCCACTACATCCATGAACGCATCTAAAAGAACAGCCTATGTTATTCTAAGACGAAGGTGGCAGTGATACAAATGGAGAAAACCTTTAAATCTAGTTAAAGATGAGGTATCATGTACAGTGGCATAGCCGGTACTTTTGATAGGAGAAAACAATGGAAGTGATATAACTTATCCCAAAATGAAAAGCCTAAAATTAGCCCTGCCGAGATATAGTATGCACTATATTACACGTCTTCCCCAACCGATGAATGCGCTCAACGCCAATGTGGTAATGGGGTTGCAACAAAGCGTTCATCTGCGATCGCGTGACTAACGACGACGGTGTGGATCATCAGACCTTGCGAGGTAAAACAATTTGACCAAACATACACTGGTTTGTCTTGCGTTTTGTTGTCTTCGAACTGTGATGTGGGAGTCCTCGGCCACTGCTGGGCTGGGCGAGCGTCGCACGTCATACGCCTTTGAAAAGATAATAAGCGTATGATGCGCCACAAACACAAAGGTGAGACTCACGTTGAGCGCGGGGTGTGGAGGTCCCTGTTGCTTTTGTTTCTGCAGTGCGTACTCCATCTGAAAGGAAAGTCAGCGCGAGAACACGTGTGGATGAAAGAAACCTACCCTCGCTCTACTGTGAGCCGCTGCGTTATAGTGCATCATGTCATGGGGCAGCGAGGACATGGTTGGAAGCGCGGCGAGCGAGTGCGTCATGGAAGGAAGCGCAACGAGCTTCGGTGGCGGGGAAGCGTTGGAGGAGCCAGAGGAAATTGACCTTTCAGATGGCACCATCGAGGATGAAGAGAGTGTTCGTTGATACTGCATAGGGGGTCGACTTTTGTTGGAGGGAAGTTGCTCGGCTTGGTACTCGGCTTAAATCATGTCGACCCAAGCGGCGCTACTTGGCAAGAATCAGGACGATGACGATTCGGTTGGGCGGATATTACCGAAGACGTGATGCTGGTTGACAGAAGATGAACGGGAATCTAGCATGATGACTCCCCGTGGTTTATCAGCGCAACCAATCAACGGGTATGGGGAGAGGCAGTGTCATCAAGCTTGCCTTGAATCTCCATAGATAGCTTGTCCCCGCCCTATTTTGGGATGCCAACACGTTTTTTGCGGCGCAGCACACACATGTTTCGCAGTCAGCCCTTGAATTTGACACCCCACGAGGCGAGCGCCAGATCCTACGCAGGGATGATGCCCCACTCTTCGAGCTCCGTTTTTCATACATAATGACTGGAATACCGTTGAATATCTACGATACACTCCGGCGTCCAATCAGCACCAACATGTCGGATCTGCTGCAGCATGTTAAGTGAAGGCGGACGTACAAAGGCGCGATACACACCTCGAATTGCATCGTCTGCATGCGCTACGTAAAGGCGCAGCTGAAAACGCTATTTGACAATCATCATCACCATCACCACCATCATCATCTGGTTTTCCAAAGTGCGTCGAACTGCGAGTGCTGTCCACTCTCTGAGTGACAGCTCCAATCATTTCCGTCGACGCTCCAAAGTGTTCGAGTAGCTCCTGCCCAAAAACAGATATACTCGATCAAAGGAGAGTAGATGCGAATTTCTGCGGCGATTGCACGCTGGAGTATTCCTGTTGCTGGAGGAGCCCACGAAGTGACATCGACTTCCAATACTCGGAGCTGGCGCATAGCCATCAGTGCGCTGTGGAAGCGATGTGACTGGGAGCCACTCAGATAACGGTGTTAGAGAGCCGGAAAAAGGGGGGAGGCTTACGTTTCGTGGTAATGGCAGTGGAATCGTGCCAATATGACGGAGTTGGGGACACGCTTTTGTAATTGATCGGAATACATCGATAGAGAGACCTTCTGGTAGGTGGAGTATGCTCAGGGCCCGAAGAGAAGGGGCGAGATGAAGAATTTTCGGAATGAATGCCAAGACGTCGACCTCAGAACTCTTGTCCAACACAACTTGCAGATGTGTGAGAGTCGACCCGACGTGCACAATGTGTTCCGCGGCTACCAGCGGACCGTCAAATATTCGGAGTTCGGGAAGACTTCCCGCTTCTAGGTGTAGGGTAGGGTCGTCGACCGGGCCGTCTATGATGTGCAAACTTTTGAGTTTATTTTGGCTTTCTAGGAACTTGACAAGATGTGTATCCCAGTAAAAGAGGAGTTTCGCTTCGAGAAGCTGGAACGGAATATGGGCGATGTCGCTCAAGACCCAGCTGCTAGCAAACGTAGGATCCTGAAGGAACAGATACTCTAGGGAGCGCATTCTGGACAACGCAAGCTGCAACGTGGTCCAAAACTGCTCTGGGATCTCCCGTTGTCCACGCCTACTTTCTGGGAGGAAGCAAAACGAGCGGACGTATGGTCCAAGGCGGGGCTGCGATACAACGGATTGACAGGCGCGAAATGTAATCTGGATATTCCCCGACATGATTATTTCATACAACTTAGCTTCTGCTTCGTGCTGGAGAGACTTGCACGTGAGACACAGCGCTGTCAGATCGCCGCGACGTGCCCAGCGTACGATTCGGCCGCAAACATCAGGTGTGAGGGTGGCGGACGGCATTGGAGAGAGAAAACGCTGGACAAGAGCAGTTAGTCGAGCGATCCGTCGTCCGAGGCAAAGAAAAACGCACTGCGTGCAGGACGCTGAAAGCACCTCTCTACACGCGCTGGTGAATGACTCGAGACTTGAGATAAGGTCACGCAGGCGTGAACAGCCGAAAATTGAAGGTGGCGAGGCTTGACCCTTTCACCACTGTCGTTTACATACGTTCAATTTTTCTTCTTCGTTACGACCTTCATCGCGCCCTCATCGCTTGCTACAACCATGGCTGCCGTCTCTCGCACAGATTTGTTAGCTTGGGTCAACGAGCTCCTGCAACTTAACTACACAAAGGTCGAGCAGTGCGGCACAGGCGCCGCCTACTGCCAAATTTTAGACTCCATCTACGGTGCGCTCGCTGTCTCGGATCGTCTCACAGATCCCCATCCTGGATCGTACCATCAATCCAATAACCTGCTTTCCAGGGGATGTTCCAATGACGCGAGTCAAGATGAACGCGAAACACGAGTATGAATTTATCGCGAATTTCAAAGTCTTGCAAAACGCCTTCAAGGCCAAAAAGATCGACAAGGTGTGTCTGCACGCTTGATGACGCCCCATGCAACCATGCTCACGGTCATATATAGCCCATACTCATCGAAAAGCTCGTGAAATGCAAAATGCAGTGCGTACACCTGTCCACTTGCACGATGGCCAGATCGTGACTCCGGATCTGTGGCAGAGACAACCTTGAATTCTTGCAGTGGATGAAGCGTTTCTGGGACTCAAACTATGGCGGTCAGGGTTATGACGCGGTGGCACGGAGAAGAGGTGCTCCCACAGACACACCAGCTACCATCGCTCCTCTCTCCGGTGCTCGAAGTACCAGTGGTCTAGGCGCGACAGGCAGATCTGGCGGAAAGACACCCATCAGCGGTCATCGCGCTGGTTCAACGCAGCCGAACGAGGCCATCCAGAATCTCCAAACACAACTTCGCGATATGTCCACTCACATGGAAGGTTTAGAGAAGGAGCGCGACTTTTACTTTGCAAAGGTACTGATCTCGGTTCACCGCGCTTCCTTTGTACTCATGTTCGCCTTCCTTAGCTTCGCGACATTGAAATTCTCGTACAACAGCAAACGGAAACTCTGGAAGCGGCTGGACAGCAGGACGATACGCTTAAGGAAATTCAAAAGATTCTGTATTCGACCGAGGTAATTACTTCTAATTCAATCTACTTCTCTTGGCTGACATTCTCCTAGGAAGGATTCGAGGTTCCGGAAACTACCGCGCCTGTTGAGGAAGAAGAAACGTTCTAGTTTTGTACACTATCTCTTTGTGGGGGAAACGTTTACGCCGTCATACACACCCATCATATCGCCTACCGTCAGCGTGCACACTTTTGACACACTCATTGATTTCGATTCAGAGCATCTTTCGGTCACCTTTTGCCTTTCTTGACCATGGGAGTTTTTTTTTTCCTCTGGGATCCATTCTTAGCTCGAATTAGCCTATGTTCCTCGCTCTCGTCGCTCACTTATAATTGTTCTATCTGCAATACACATCACAGACCTCCCTACGCTCGTCCGACACGTCATCCCAGCACGTTCGTTCGGTTTGACATGTGTATGGTTTTGAGATAAAGGCTACATTGATGCTACACAAGTATAGGTGCTCGTGGTCAGATCCGTGAAAGAAGATAAAGAGGCGTGATCGTCGTGAGGTATAACTTGCTATCCGACGCTCGGACTCCGTATGCGTCTAGACACGACATAGGAATCGCCGGTCGATCATCAATTTCGTTATCAATAAAAGCACCGATCCCAGTATCATGCTCGATCCTGCAAGTGCGATGCTGGCTGTGTACACCCCATGGTCTAGTTGCAGCAGTTCTCCGGCGATCGGACCCCCGAAGAGCGAACTGTGAGAAAGAGACAGGTCCGCATGAGACGGGCAAGGATAGACAAGGTAGCAAAGCGAGACTCACGGTACCGATATGAGTGTGTACAGTGCGCCAATGCGCGTCCCGATTTCTCGAATGTCAGATATTTGCGCCACACACGGGGTGACAACCGAGATGAACGCGCCGGACAAGAGACCGAATAGAACGGCAAAGGTGGTGATCGCGATGAGGTCCTTGCCAAACATCCAAAAAACGAGACACGAGAGTCCGGAGAGAAAGGCCGAGGGACAGAGGAGATTAAATCGCCCTATCTTGTCCGATAACCAGGCTGGTGCGATACGACCAACGACGCCGCCGGCATTCATGGCTGACAGGACAGAGAATGCAGCGTTAGATGAGACGTGCAGGGATTCGGTATAATCTGCTATGTAGAAGTATGGTGTGAACATGCCTAAGTGGGATTAGGAGACGATTTCGGGAGACGAAAGCAAGGCAGGCACACCTAAACAGACAAAGAAGGAGCCCGAGACCAGAAGTAGAAAACGACGGTCCTTAATCGTCCGCACATCCAAGACCAAACCCG
>JBBPRE010000317.1:0-11886 GCA_038092935.1 Boletus roseobadius
TGCAATGTCGCATGCCCGATATCCCGCACGTCTCTTCCCCTTGCCGACAAGCGCTACACTCTTTGCAATGTAGCCAACGACGGAGGGTTGGATTTCGATGGACTTGGTGTGAGTTAGTACCAGCGTGTGGGAAAGCAGAGAAGAGAAAACAGTTTTTTGGTATCATCAATCGCTGCGTCCCACTATCGCAAATGTTAATGAGCTCTCACGAGAGCTCGACTAGCCAGTACATGATGACTTGGATATCGAGAATCAGCAATTGCTTGGGTCAATAATACGTCCGCGTTCGCGAGCTGATCGTTGTTCCACGAATCGAGTGCAGCGTCGTCGTTATGAATTTCTGGTTCCTGCAATGTGGGATGTAGGCGAGACAATAAGAATGATTCCTGGAGGAAATACGATCAGAGTAAGGTAAATTGGCAGTAAAGGTATTCAGATACGCCGTAGTCCAACAATATACGATGCTCAGTGATACGGGATATATTTTTAAAGCGATTTTCCCATCCTCTCCGCCAATTGCGAGAGACCTGGCGTCTGGTGAGAGTGCAATTGAACGTATGAATTCAGCATGTTGGATGAGCCCAAGTTGGGTGTTGTAGTGGTCTGACATGACCATACTACCCAACTGATTCAACTCGACATGCCCCCCTTACGTCTATAAGTTTCAAGGAACTGGTTCCATAGCAACCCTATCCAATCTACTATAAAACTAGTAGCACCCTCCATGTTTTACCCCTGGTGATTTCACAGTTTTCACACTAGGGCTTGACCTAGTTATTTTCTGTCCGATTACTCTTCTCCGTGTGACCTAGCAACTCTTTCGGGAGTGCATCGTCACAGGTGTATGTCGATGTGTTCCAAAATGTGTCGGAAATTTCCCTGGGTCATTGGATGACGTGATAAGTACTTAAAATGGACATTATAATTGTGGCGGATTTAAATGGGTAGTTAATGACAAAGAAAAGATGTGAATGCTGTACAGTGACATTATAATGGTCATTACCATATGGGAGGCGACATTATGATGACTAATAATGTGACAGGGCAAAAGCGTGGGTTCGCCAGATTGAAATGCCATTATAATACATGTGAATGGTACAGACAAGCATTTGCATCAGGGGGGTCAACACGACAAGTATTTTCATGGGGGGGTCAACATTTTAATCATCCGTAACGAATTCACATCTGCGTTTTCCATAGAAATCATATTTCAATTCGCACGATACCATGAATATCTGTTGTACTACTAATCGCCTCGCCTGCTGCACTTTGACAGCCGTTCGACCAAATTATACCCCACATGATCCAATAGGTGATCTGATAGCCCAATACAGTCATAATGATACAAGTCAGCTGTATGTTGAAGACAAGGTAGCCCGAAACGAGACTTACCAGGATGTCAATGGCCAGCACATGGGAACAATTCGACGACACGTCTAGTGGATAGTCTGAATCCAACATTCCAGAGATGGGGTGGACATTGATGTCGTGGCAGAGGTGGGTGGTTTCCGAGTCCAAAGATGGGGTGGATGTAGACAGTAATAATGACTGTAACGAATGCAGGAAGGGGGAAGTAAGAAACTGGGGTGAGCGCCGAGCGGATACTGTCAATGATCAGTTCAGGGGGAGTCTGGGTGCATCATTGGCAAGTCTAAGGACATACTATTAGTATTGGAATCCGACAAACAACGTCGACTGGAACTTACCCTTAAGGACTGTGTCGACCCTCTGAACGACCATTGACAATGGGACAACATCATCGTCGACATGAATGTCAATGCCAACCTGATTCTGAATCAGATTCAGAGATCCAGGGTGATTCAGAGACGATGATGGCATTGTCAGCAAGGAGCGAGAATTCATAGCCTAAGTAGTACGACGGGCAGACAACCTTCCAGTGAGGGATGCTGAATGACGGTCGTCGAGGACGACTGTAAAGAGCGACTGTAACAAGGAGAGTGGGAGTCTAAACAGGGCAAAGGGGGTGAGAGTGGGAGGAGGGAGAGAAGGATTTGAACTCCGATGCTCATGCTGTGGGTTATTAATGCAGTGACAATTGCATAATCATAACGTCCAAATATGGCAGTAACATT
The DNA here is from genome assembly GCA_038092935.1 of Boletus roseobadius. Lineage (NCBI taxonomy): Eukaryota > Fungi > Basidiomycota > Agaricomycetes > Boletales > Boletaceae > Boletus > Boletus roseobadius. The sequence goes on from JBBPRE010000317.1 coordinate 2,094, forward strand.
GTCAATGGCATTGCAATACTAGTAACGAAGACGGGTAGACTACGGTCCGTGCTGTAACATGAAAGCGAATCCTAATTTGCCTTCTTCCGGCTGCGTGTAGTGCGTCCAACGACAGTTGGCTGGACTGCAGGTATAGCAGGAATAATCGTGGACCGAATCTCGCCCAAATCATTTCCATCTGCCGCCGAGTATGCTGCGAGAGCTTTAGCTTTCGACCTGCTCCCACTTGCAGCAGTGTTCTTCGACACTAGACGACCTGACTTTGAGGTAGGTGGACCTGGATTGATGGAGAGCCGGGCGACCTCGACTTGTAGATCGGTATTGACAGTGTTCGCCATAGCCACGGAGCTGGTTACCGGGCCATTGAAAGATGTCTCAGACGTGGCACGAATGTTGATAGGAACTACTTGAGGTACGACGCTAGGGTGAGAAATAGACGGGGGAACAGATTCAGATAGTGCGTGACGAAGGGTGGGTCTGGGCCTTTCTGCGTTAGTAACCGACGCAGCCGGTGATTCATTGACAGAAGGAGGCGGGAAGGCGGGCCCCAGCGATTGAAATCGGAGAGCAGATGGTTCTGCAGCGACATTGCTTGCTGCTGAGGGAAGTCCTGGGTTGGAAACGGCGAAAGATGGGGAAGTAGGTGGCTCGACGTCATTTCCGATCTCTGAGAGTAGCTCATCTTCCCACGAACGGACACGGGAGGAGGTGCCAGTGGAGTCGTTCGCCGACTGGGAAGCAGGTTGCGACTTCGATCCAAACACACCGGTGTTAAAGAAGTCAATGACTTCAAGTGCCCATCTCCGTTTTTCGGGTTGCAGGAGTAGTTTCAAGTAGAGTTCGAAGTCGTTCTGATACTGGATGCCGGTCGCTTCCCCCTTCACCGTGAATTCGGGGTCATGCGATAACAAATACCTAGCCTGTTAATGAATTAGAACGATTAGAATTCAAACAATGTAAGCCGTTGAGAGCGAGACTTACAATCGTAGCTGTACAAGAAATCAGACCTTCAGTGACGGTCTGCACTCCCATACGTTCCCCCCGCCCCTTTGGACCACCGCGTTTCTTATTCGAGGAGATGGCTGCCTTTCCGTACATTAAGACGCGAGCGATCTGTAAGAAAGTATTAATCCAGAGAGTCGTAATAAATATGGTGAATCGATGAACTTACCTTCACGAGAATAGTGCTTTTGAACAAGTCGTTTCCGCGGATTTGACCCGGATCCGTGAATAGAACGGGAGAGATTTGTGTGTATTGGGAGTCGCCAGGCCTCTTGAGCAGCGCTAGTAACGTTGGATCAAGTGCTTTGAGAGATTTGTCACCCGAGAATAGTGTCGACTTGATACCCAGATCAGAGAAGAGATTGGCCGAAATATCCTTGACATTCTTGACAATGTTTGCGCGCTCCTCAGTCATAGCCTTTGAGAACTTGGTGGATTCACAACACTTAGCCATGGTTGAATGTAACGAGACAATGAATACTTACGATTCGGGAAAACTCAGGAAATGTTCTCAGCGACTTATGGAGCTCTGAAGGTAGCATTTGGTAGAGTTCAGCCTGCTCAGCAATGGCCCGACCCTCCGGCGTCTGCCAACGAGAAGGGCCGCGTGGGTCAACGTCTGGTCCAGGCTGCGATTTGACAGGGAAGAGTAGGGTTGGAATCCAGAGATGATAAAGTAAACAGTACTTCTTTGCCGCGTCGACGATGCTTTGCTCCAGTGAAGTTGGCCCATTTGACTTGCGGCCACCTTTCCTTGAACGCTGCGCTTTCATCTCGCTGGCCAACGCATTGTAGCGCTTTGTCAAATCAAGGAATTTGGCACGAGTGTCGCTGAATGCGAGTTGAGCCACTCCAAGCGCCTGTAAGAAAGTAGTACGTCAGACTTGAATCGACGTGTAGTTGAGATAATCACAGTACCTTCCTGAGCTCTTGAGCGTTAGCATCTGGGGCAGGGTTGAGCATCACACGTCGGGCTTGCCGCTCATCACCAGGATCTCTGGCGTCGTCGGAAGCGTGCCCGTCAGTCTGGACGTCCTCACCGCCATTACCGTGGGGGTCATCATCGTCGGATTCTGACCCCGAAATGCCACGCAGCGCATCCGTGAAGTCTTCAGGCATAGTATTATAGGTAGTAAGCCGGTCGACGAGTTACGAGCCCAAGTATATGAAGGGAAGTGATTCAGTCACTGGGATGCGCCAACGCCAGGTTTTTAAAGAGTGGGAAGCGAGCCTTACGTTTCGTGTTTCCGGGTTGACTACAATCCAGTCCAGGATAGGTGTCGTGGCGAGGAATCCATTGTATCGATATAGTAAGGACAACAGCCTCATTTACGATGTACCTAGACCGAGAGGGGAAAGTAGTAATCAAATGACGTCGGCGGATGTAATGGCACACCTGTGGTCCAGGATGGTTATAGAACATGCGACGCTTATAGGCGATTCTCTGATTCTGATTCAGAATCGGCTCTGCAAATGCATTCGTGTCAGGGCACAGCACATAGATTAAACATAAGCAAACCGCAAGATCCAGGAAGTAAACATTGACACGAGGGAAGCTGGGAAGGATGGGAGCCCGAGGCCGGATAGTCTAAGGCGGCCGAGAACGTATTGACACGTTGATCAGACATGGTCCAGGGCGCAAACTTCTCGGCTGTTCCATTGACACAGCACCCATCAACTTCGTTACATCAAACGAGGACCACTGCGGACTATTACTCGCACTTTGAATCTTCGTCAAATGTTCTCGCTATTAGATAATATTAATCTGAATTACTTGGGCAGCGGGCTTAGATGCATACCACTTAGACTCCCGCTTGTCGTTGCTTAGGCGCTCCACCCGCCACAGACCAGGCGTTCAGGCGTTCAGAGCATGAGCCCAACTTGGACTGTTCCTGCACCCTTAGTCTAACGTATCAAGAGTAGTCAGGATCCATGTTCATTATTGCGGAACATTGACAATATTACCTTCAATCTGAATCTGTCCGTTTATTCCGCCCGAATTGAATCTCGAATCCTGGACCACCGTGGGACGTCGACGATCGGCTCGATCTTTATCTTGCCCTTGCGGGCTGTCAGGTGCATTAATGTAATCAATATCCCTTTGAGAAATTTCTTCCTGAGGCCTAGTGACAGTTCTCAACCATATCATTATGGACGTGACGTCGAACGCTCTGTTTTACCTGGAGAATGTCAATGAAGAGGATCCGTAAGTAGGATGAGACGGCGAAGGATACCTGCTGGAAGATGGATCCTTCCCAAGCCCATTAATAATATCGAACTCAAGAAAGACTTCGAGATTAGCAGCAAGTCGTCCGGAAAGCGGACGTGGTTATGCTGTCATTGATATAGCGAAGAAAGGCTGCATAGGGTTATTCACAAGTCACAAATAAGGCCAAGAGCAGCGAGAAAAAAAAGAATAATAGAGGGTTGAAACCGCGGAGAAAGGAGTTGGTCACAACGAATGCCATTGAGAACCGTCCACGTCGATGATTACATACTTTTAAGTCCTAATCCTGTTTCGCTCTCCATAATACCGCTGCTGTCGCAATGCTGACAACCAACACGCCCACGGCCGTCGTCATGTTCAGTTGAAACTGCAAGAAATAGGTCATCAGATGCAACATGTATGAGACTGTGAGACGACCAACAACCCCAGACGTGCGCGGCGGCATCTCCGCCTTCGATTCAGATCCAACTGCAAGAACCGAGGGGGGGGGTTCAATGGTGGCTGCTCGAGCGAGTCCTTCACCGATGGTGCAGGCGTGATCAGATACTGAGCACCCCGTTCGAGCACTTGGCTGCACAACTCTGGTTCACTTTCCGCTATCGATGGAGGAGGTGATCGCAATCGTCATCGATATTGATCTGAGACACGTTGCGAACCTGGGTTGGACCTAATGTCATGGTCCCCATTGACCGCCCCTTCTATCATTTCAATCGACGAGATCTATGAACTTGATCTCGAACGACTCCTCTGCGCTGGGGAGAATTGCCCGGGCTTTGCTGAAGAACAATCGTCCTTAAAAGAAGACCGAACGTCAACATCAAAGGATCACTGGTGTTGATGGGGGAAAAGGACGTACAATTCTGGATCCCGAGAGCGCAGGAGGCAAGCGACAGTGGTTCAGGCGACGTCGTACGTGATGCAAAGAAAGCAGAGAGTTCACATCCTATCACAAACTCAGCGGGCACGTTCCATGATACCATTGCTTGACTGACCAGCTAAGAAAACTCCCTCTGCGGGCTGCTGCTCATCTCATCCCAAGTACCACTGGATGGTCTCAGTGCGGTCCAACTTTCCGTTATGTTAGAACGGTACGCATTCTCGCCTTGCGAAGGTGAGAGGTCGTTCACGCTTGCCGCAGAAGAAATAGACGCGTTCCTCTTCGATGCCGGTGTCGTGGACCCCCAGACCCGATAGCACTGTAACAGGTAAGCGTACACGTGTTGAGAGGACAAGAATTTAACGAACCTCCCAACCAGAGTTAAGGCCCTTGAGCGCAGGCCCTGCACCCATCGGGACTCCAAACATGTCAGTTGCGGTTGCTGGCGTGAACTTTGCCTGTGGATGTGCCTTGGGAGGAGCGTTAGCCAAGACTTGACAGGGAGATGATACCGCGACACACATTACTTGGCGATGCAGACGGCGAACGACCCGAGGAGCGCGTAGACGATCCCGAAGGTTTTCGGGATGTATTCCCAAGATGTGATGTCATTGCAAAAAAGGTAAATTAATCACGCACTGAGGAGAACGGGAAGAGGAGTGTGTGTGCGGACGGTAACTCACGCAAATAAAAAAGAACAAGGAGTAGTAGAGATTATAGTTTTAAACGGAGGTGTAAATGAATTAGCTGTGATGGGGAGCAGAGATTAGCGATAATGTACCCGTGAAAACCAAATCAGCAGTGTGTCCGGCACGGAGACGCGGTTAAGAGCGCGTCGAAAGCAAGGGAGGAGACACGAGTTATCGTAAATGAGCCACGATGTGCGCTAGGCGGAAAAGGACGCGTTAATGATGAGACTCACCAGAGATGATGTACTGAAAACCAAGATGCCGAACAGATGGTAATACGGCGCTGAAACGAATCTGAATAATCTGCTTGAGGGTAGCCGCAGCCATATGGTGTACGGCCCAGCGTAATTTAAATGAGTTCTTTCTCAACCATGAACGTGACATCGAATGTCCTATTTTGCCCGGAGAATGAAGGGGATCTGTAAGTATGATTAGATTCGGCAAAGGTCCAGGATGATCAGACAATGTAATTACCATACCTCTGTAGGGAGAATTGCTCAGGCTTTGCTGACGAATTAAATGATCTTCTGATTCTGAATCTTAGTTAAAAGAACCTGTATCGAAGGATAATTGTCAACGTCGTCGATGGAAAGAAGTAACGACGTCATGACTCCGTCGTCAATGAGGATCAGAGAATCAGTGCGTAGATAATATTGGTCTAAGCAACTAGACCGAATCACGTAAGTAAAAAAGACTTAGAACAAGGAATCCAGGATAGAGGATGTAACAGCATGATATTAAATGATTCAGAAGTACACGCCGGAACCAATTCCGAATCACAACTAAATAATAATAATGGGTTAAACAGATTAATTCGGCTGAGGATTCAAAGCGGTTCACCTTCGTGGTCCAAGGAATGTGTGGTTGGATATTATACGACGAAGTTGTCCAGTCCCTAGTCTGATTCAGAACGCAGCCTCGTAGTACGGAGAAACATATCTCTGTCAATATGATCAACGACAAAGAAATCGTTATGGTTGGTGGGGTCGGGATAAAGCAATGCGCCGCAGATTATTGAATCCACTGGTATAAATATTGCCTGTGACCGAGGAACTGCCCTGACGCGGGTAAGCTTAAAGTCACGGTCGAGACGGCGTTGTGCGCCAATTGCTGCGGTGTACGGCTGCACTAGTGCGAATCTGAAGCTGGAGTCTATAATCGTACACTGGAATACAAAGATGAGGCGAACGAATGCAGTGCGTTCTGCCGTGTGTTGAATGAGAGCACAGTCGTAACGTGGGTGGCCGTGGAACATGGGGTTGCATCTGAGGTAGTCGGTAGCCCACTTCCAGTCGACCTCAGAGGCGTAGTCGACCTTGAGATAAGTGTGTTCGTGCATCTAATTTGAGGGATCAAAGTCAGTACAACTGTTCATCAGAATCGGAAGTACCAGCGTACCTTGAACGTGGACTCAAACCTCATCCATCTGTCAAGTTGTGTTCCGTAACTAGGAAGGCATGTATTGACGAAATCTGTGAATTTACTGCGGAAGTTTTCAAATGCACGATCTTTGCGGTGCGCGTGTTCGATTTCTGAGATAGTCGACGGTGGAAGTGCGGAACCCATATATACACGCATTGGTTGTACTCCCAGCGCCGACGTCGTGTCAGATTGATTGTTAGTATCGTCATCTGTGCTTGCACCCCGGCGTTCACTCTCAGTTTCTACACGATCTCTGAGTAGCTTGATGGCCAAACGGTGGTGATCAACGCGGAGGATCTGTAAAGCTAATGTGTAAATTTATAATCATTAGCGACGTTTAGAAGATACGTACCTGTTTTGCAATGTCTTTTCCATTTGACCGATCAGCGTATGCATCCTTGAGTGCACCATGCATTTTTTCATTCGGGCGAGTGCTATAATTACGAGCGACTCCCTTCATTCGAATGTCCTGTACGACATGTTTCCACAGGTGTGCCTTGGGAAAGTCCCAGTCAAGCTTGAGGTTCGCAATGTTGCCACGTTCGACGGTACGAATATATCTCTTGAATGTAATGTTAGTGGGATTCTGTTGCGACATTCAGAAACGAACACACCTGGAGGTCGTTGCTGAAAACGAGAAGCTCGCTCTCGATCCTGGAAAGTGTTTCGTCAGTGTGAACGTCCAGACCAATCAGGCTGTCAATTTGCAAATAGGTGCCAAGCATGCGCAACAAGCAGTAACCTTCCGAATTCGGCACTTGAGTGAGGACATCAAGGGCAGCATAGAATACTTGCTGTAAAGAGTGGCCTGGATTGATCCATGGTGGGATCACAAATTGACAATAGACTTACCTTTGCAAGATCCCTCAATTTGTTGCCGTCCGCGAACGTGATGTGTAAGACAGTGTCAAAGTGAGCAAAATTACGCCATCTCGGGAAATCAGACACACTTGAAATAGAGTCCTTTTGTTCAGTTAAAACTAATGATATGATTCTGGAAGATTGCTTACTGCTCTTCTAATTTCGTGGAAAGTTCCCGTCCAAGCGCCCCAAAAATTATTTTGAGCTCCCCGAGCATATGTTTCCCCCAAAGTCCGCCATGTAGGTAGTGCAAGCGGTCGAAGCTAACCGCTTTTTCTGGCTCCGAGTTTTCTACCTTCCAGAAGACATTCTGTACTTGTAATTTACTACTGGGTCGAATGAGAAATTGAAATCAACCAACCTCAACTGGCCGTAAGCCTAGTGCTTTGAGGATCTCCTCACCTCGAGATTTCTTCCTCAGGTACTCTTGATACCCCTCAATTGCCTGGCTTATCGTTCGCATGGGGAACGTTTTGGAGAGGTTGCATAGTTCGTCGAGAGGGACTAGGCACACAGGACAAGGGCACTTGCCCTTTGTACCACGAATCAAGGTCATCATACATCTGTGGAACATCGAAGACCCGTCGGTTTCGGATTTTAATAAGGATAATTCACTTACTGTTCTTCATAGTCCGCCGAGAGGATCAGAATCAGTGGGAACAACCAGCGCACGATATCGTCATAGCACTTGTGCTTGTAACCGGTCCGTGACAGCTGAAAGAGAGCCTCAAGTAATTTAGTAAACGACTGGTGCCAAACAATACGTTTGAAATTCGTCCACCCCGTCTTCTGTTCTTCTTTGGCTGGTTCGGGTACCTATCAATGGTATATTAATAATAGTCAAGCGACACGGTCCGAGTCTGATTCTGATTCAGAATCGGAATTCAAGATAAGAAAACCTACGATCGGTAACCAACCGACAATACACCCACCACCGAGACGTTCGCCATTCCGTATATCTATCGGCAGGTTCGCGCACCGTGCCACAACAGGGTAAGCCTTGACAGTACCGTGGGATGACAACCGGGTCTTGTCTGCATAAAGTATGAAGGCAAAAGGGACAGCATTCGGAATGTCGGGGAGACGGGACTTAGTAAATCGCGTCGTCAATAAAATATACATCATGACAGAGACAAGATACAACAGGGTCCGTTAGATATCAACATACATACTTGGATGTCCCACCAATGATCGCCCGTCCATGGTTCGGTATAGAAGCGCTTGTACTCATTACCGTCGTGCCTAAACAAATGTCGCACATCCCAGGTGAAGTGGGGGGCAATTCGCGGGTTGTTCAACAAGTCAAGTGCCCAGTCCCATAGCGGCCGTACATGGACCTCCAAGGTTTTTGGTTGCTTCTGGTACTCAACTGTGACATCTAACTTCGTGAACTAAGAAAGACAAAAAACATGCTTAAATAGAGGTACTGTAAACCAACAGATGCGTGAGTGAATGCGACTCACCGGCGTCAGCTCCTCTGCTGCCCGATCGCACGCCAGACGAAGCTCGGTTTCATTCTTGAACGTGACACTCGCATTTTGATTTGCCACCCGCGAGATGAGTGCAAGAAGTGCATTCACGTGAGATGCGTTCAGCCCTGCCTGAACGGCAATGTCGGCGAACTCCAGGTCGGCCTGGGTCTGGAATGGCGCCCATGGCTGTGGGTCTGGTTGCAGTGCAGGTCCTTCAGCCAAATGGCCAAACTCGTCGGGGGATTGGAATAGAGGCGGATGGCCACTTCAAGGGTGATATTCGGTCTTGAAGTCTTCAGGCATTTCGGTGTCAGATATTTGAGGGGAAACAGCGGCCGCAGAACCACCGACATCGTGCATAGATGAATCAGAACCTGCCAACATAATAAGCTACTGAAGGATAATTTGCGAGCCTGAACGCACCACTTCCACGTTGTTCCGCATAGACGTCCTGGTCCTCATGGTCCCAGGCATGTGGATCGATTGCGCCGACATCGTCGTCCCGTGTAGATGAAGGTTGTCGTCCTATTAATGAACTTAGCAAGATACAAATTTTGAGTGCTATATTTACTCACCAGGCGTCCCAAGAGGTGTCCTGGACCTTCTCAACAAGTCTGAGCCTCCGGCGGCCGCGGTTTCTAGATCGTCAATGTGATCCTGACTGTGCTGCACTGTCAGTTATCAGATTCAGAAATATGTGTAACGAGCGATGAAGTGAGATTGAACTAAGTCGAGAAAGATAAAAAAAATACTCACCTCGTTGAAGTTCCTCCTCAAACTCTCTGGTGTAGCGCTCTCGGTCGAGCGCATCGTGGACACTATTCCGACAACTTTTCTCATGTTTTTTCAGACCTTGGACCTTGTAGGAGCTCCCACAATAGCGGCACTGCGCTGTCAAGGGCTGGAAACGTTGTCTTGATCGATGAGGGGCAGGGGGCATGGTGGTGGGAGTAAAGTGAAAAAGGAAGCAACTCGACGAAACACCCAGACACACGCGCACATACCAGGCACAATCATTATGACATATAACGTATTAGTAATGCATGTTGCGGGATTATACCTTATCACCCCCGGATTATAATTCAATTTCTAGCACCATTATCATGATTAGTCACTCCATTCACGTGACATGACAACGTAGCCACATTACAATGGTACCTTATCTTTTTCCGACATGTAACAAGGTACTATGACCGAAAATACTACTGTAGCTTATGTAAGCTATTCTCACGTTTGTAAACTC
>JBBPRE010000318.1:0-11886 GCA_038092935.1 Boletus roseobadius
GAAAGCCAGCCCGGTTTTCAGGATGCCCCCCCTAGTGGGAGGAATCAGGAGGATCCGGCTGCGTTCACTCAACCGCCGCACTCGTCGGCTCGGCGTTCCCGATTGACCTCAGACCCCATTATTAGTTCGCTTTCTCCGCCTCAAACCCGAAAATACCAGGCTGACCTTGTTGGACCGAACAGCGTGGAGATCGCCACCCTGTACAACGTTGCGAAAAGAGAAGAGGACACAGGACTGGTAAATCTCCGCTCCATTTGGAAGGAACTTGGGTAAAATTTCGTGTAAAGACACCAGGTTGTGATGCTTCGAGTCATTGGCTTTGGGAAAACTCGCTTAGGCGTAAAGATTTTGGACACCAAAGGCTCGGTAAGTAATGGAGTGCTTCATTTAGTCTGGCCGCAATCGAGAACTGTATTGCGTGACTCGAAACTGACCCAAGGTTTGAAAGTTTGAAAGCATGTACTTGTGGTGAGCAATGAACACGCCCGAGGCTCGTGTAGACATTGAATCCAAAAGGATCCCATTCGCATGATGCGGCATATCGGCATCTGATAATCTGGGCTGCTCGAGTTCCGTGGTGTCGGAAATGAAGTACGTGAGAGCGAGCCGAGCGAGATCGGGTATTGCAGGCTAGCGCAAGCTGATGCGGCGGCCAATAGCTGCTAACTAGTATGCTAATACAAATGCGGGTATCATGCAGGAGGAGATAGGGGCCCGCAGATTTTTGTTGGGGTTGGAGCGCCATATGCAGACTACTACTGGGTAAAGCAACAAAGCACTGACAACCATATTTGAAACGACAAGCAGATAGCATGAGTCCATCATGTGAGTGTCGTGATATGAGTAGTGTTGAACATAGTGAAACGGTTAGCCGAGAGGACTGCCCGAGCAAAATTATTGTCAACGACAGTGCGGGCCTAACCGCTGCCGGCCCACTGATTGGAGTAGGCCCAACCTCAATCACATAGTTGATCCCAGTAGCCTATATCTAAGGATCAAAAAGACAGTACGAGAGAAATGAATACGAGGAGCTACCGGGGATGACCTGACTTTCTTGTGCAGCTGCCAGAGCGGGAGCCTCTGCCATCACGACCGCAAATCCACTGACCAAGGCGGAGTTAGCAACAATCCGGGTCCGGGGCCATAGATACGCACTGGTGGAGATGAAGGTCGATGTGACTATTACCAAGTCCTTCGTGAATATCTGAAGGTCTAGGTGTGTGAAATCGACTTACCAGTGGAGGAACCACGGTCCGGGGTTGTCCGTCTTGAAACGCAATGTGACATTGTCATTGTTCGCTTGCCATCCTGTAGATATGACGTCCCTTCTGACGGGGTTCGCAAAGTTATAGGTACTGCTGCCAGGAGCCCTGATGACATCAAATGCGTGCTACAGACGACCGTTAACTTGGTCTCATGCGTGCAAAGGGCATCAAGAAGTACATACACCATGGAGATGAATTGGGTGCTGTCAAACCAATCCTTGTAAATTGACGTACCAAGAAGTCGCAACCAGGCTTACCGGTCCGCCAGTTGCACCACCTCGCGAAAGGTCCGTTGCAGGCATGCTAATTTCGATGACCTTTCCGTAGGGAAGTTCATAAACACTGCCGTTTGGGAGTAGCTGGGACGGGTGTCGGGCGCCGCTTAGAATTTGTAGTAGTACAGGCAGTGGCGGATCGGAATATGAAACCTTATTGATCGTGAAGAGGCTTCCACCGATCCCGGGAACCAAATTGATGTTCACGTCTGCCTGGCCTGGCTCTGGAATACCAGGTGCGCCGGGGGAGATCAATGGGTGAATGTTACTCTCCTCGTATGGGAGCACGTATGGTCCATGTTCTGTCGTGGGGTCTTCTTCTGGAGCACCCACGTACCTCAAGATGGCCGAGCTTTGCCCGCCCTCGAATGTCTGGTTCGGATGGTTAGACAGCGCACGAATCCAGTAGTTGCCCACAGTCTGGTTGGCAGTTACCACGACGGAATAGCGCTGACCGGCAAATACGGCTAATGAGTCAACAACCAAAGGCTCCGTCTCAATGCCGTCCGTTTCAATGACCGTCATTGGGTGCCCATCGATCGTGAAATTGAACCACGGGTCACACGATGTCCCCACAACACGGAAGCGATAACGTTTCCCCTGTTCGACATTGATGACAGCGAGAGGTGATAGTGGTCCGCCGCCATACCGGCCGAGTCCGTTGATGAGAGTCGAATTTGGATTATTATCATTCGTAAATGTCGGGGAAGGTGCATGATACCTGCATAACGACAATCGAGCAAATGAGCACCTGTCGCAAGAAAGCAAATAAAAATTACACACCAATCAGAGAGGGTGATTACGGTATTCACTAGTCGATTTAAGAACACCTTGACCAACAGCTTAAACTGATGCACGCACCATCATCCACATCATACAACTCTTTGTGTGGGTCTTCTGGGTCGTATATGACCAGCGGTCCTCTGAGTCCATCGCAATACTGAGTCGAATCATGGGAATGGTACCAGTATGTACCGGTCTGGTCCTGTGCATTAAATTGATGCAAAAAGCTTCTGTTTGGTTTTATGGGACACTGAGTAACACCCGAAGTGCCATCAGCCCAGTTCGACCGTCTCTGGAATATGCCATGCCAGTGCTACCATCAATTCAGTATCCAAGCGTACAGAAAACGTTTGGCCACTCTGACCACGCTCGTGTTAGTATCCATTGACGTATCATTGAGCAGGTTCACCACGTTGATTTTGAAGTCATCACCCTTCAGGAGCAGGAAAAGTCAGGATCAAATGCCTACCGATTTACGGAAAAACCATTACTTTCTGGGCAGCAATCAGTGGTCCTGGGAACGTTCCTCCTGCAAGTACGGTTCTGAGGGACGTCAATCCAGTTCTCTGAGTACAGTAGACATCACTCACGAACGATTGAAACCGTCAGGAGCAATGACCCTGTTGACGATGTTCAACTCCGTTACGGGGTTGAGAACATTGGGTCCGCTCGAGGACCATCTCGGTGAGCTGGGTGTAGCGAGAGCTGAGACCACAGACAAGCAGACCACGGCCAGCACCGGAAGATGATAAGATGCAGGTTGCATCATATGGTGGCAACCTCGACGATCAACTCTTGCTGAGCTGTGGAGGGATCGAGCTCATGCTCCCCATCCCTGGTGGGTCTTTTAATCCGTAGCGAGCCGAACTGCACCTAACGCTCGCTCGCTTTGGGAGAACCCGCTTATGCGCTAATGGTGCTCCATTTAGTCTGGTCGCAATTTGAACCGAGAACTGTAGTATTGCGTGACAAACTGACCCATTAGAAGCACACTGTAACCCAGTGTAGATACTGAATGACGGCAGCATCCCAAAGGATTCCATTCCATCTGACAAACAGATTGGGCTGTTCGATTCTTCATGAGTTCACGAGTTCGAGTTCAGTGGGTCGGACTCGATGAACGAGCTGAGCGGAATTGGATAATGCCTTGCGCAAGCTGATGACCAATAACCGCCAACCTAGGTTGCCAGTTTTCATTCATTCATTGCCGCCGCCGATCTGCCCACTCCGAATTGGGCTGCTCAAATTTTCGTGAGTTCAGGTCACTGGCAGCTCAGGTCAACGTGATGGGGTAGGAGTTTAACTAGAGATCTTAGAAGGGCTGCTCAATTCTTCCCACGAATTCGAGTTCAGTGGCGTCAGAAATGAACTATGCGAGAACACTGAGCGAGCCGAGCGGGATTGGATACATACAGTCAACTCCCGTGTAACACATCCCTTCGGGATAGACCCAAGGGTGTATGTTATGAGGGAACAATCCGGGAGGTCAAGAGCGCTGAAAACTGAGTGGGGATACCCAAAATCCTGTGTGTTATGAGGGAGTACGTGTTATACTAGGTATGTGTTTTAATCATATCTTACTCGCTAACCAATAACTACTAACCCGCACCCGATCCTGGCAACAACACTTACTGTAGTTATCACATATGAGCATGCACTTTGCAGAATTCGATATCAGTTAACTTGGGGCCCATCTATTGCAATACCTCGGATCCTATGTACTCGGCTTAAATGGTTTACCTCATTAGCTCACGCTAATACGAACGCAAAAAGAGATAGGGGCTGCGGCGTGTGTAACCAACCCACTCTCGCATTTTCCATCCATGAACTCTTGTGCAACAATGACTCGCGCTACAACTAACCTCGGAGGGACGGCATCCGATGTCGTCGTTGGTAAAGTCGGCGTAAGCCCCCATTTCTGCTAGCGGCCTTCACCATCATATCTCATTTCTGCAACCCCTATAGCATGGCCTCATGATGATGACGTGCGTTGTGCTGCAGCTTGAAGCTCGGCAGGACTGATCACAGCGCTTTCCAGATGGAAGCCAGATCCCTCTCCAAAAGACCAATGCTTCGAAGCCATTAAAGCAGGCATCGACGCGCTACCTCCCGGTGTCAAGATGGTCCTCAATGGAGGTGAGTAGACGACTCTCAAAGGCTATTCATGACATGCTATAACGGGCTCACCTCACCATCACCTCCGTCTTTGCGTCCCACAGGCGAATTTTACGGGCATAACCTCTCTACTGCAAACCTCGAGTTGATTGCCGAGTTCTTTGACGCATATCCCGACTATGCGGAAAGAGCATTTTTGTCGATCAAAGTCCGTTGTTCATTGCTTTCTTCGAGTCATTCTTTCATGAAAAACTGACGTGACCCTGTGCGAATTAAAAAGGGAGGACTGAAATTCATGTCAGCTGAAGCGGACAGCTCGTGCGTGAATGGGTCATGCGACACAGATCCACGTCGTTGAAGTTGAAGCTTCTTTTTTATGTTTCAAGGCCCGAGAATCTCGCAAGGAGCGTCAACCTTGTCAACGAAAAACTGAGAGGCACGAAACGCCTTGATTTGTTTGAATGCGCACGCCTGGACTCCAAAGTGCCTGTGGAAGAGACGATCAAGACGCTCGCGAAGCTCAAGGATGAAGGCAAGTTTGACCATATCGGTATGTCGGAATGTTCGGCGGAGACCTTGCGTCGGGGGCACAAGGTTCGCATGCGTTCGGTGTGCGTGTTGGTAGAACGTACTTGTTCTTGACGTGCTTTGGGTTGTAGATTCATCCGATCAGCATCGTGGAGATTGAGATTAGCCCTTTTTCATACGAACAGCAGACGCGAGAGGGTAGGAGGAGCTTTGTTCAGTTTTCCGATCGCGGACTGATGATACTGTGTTAGTTATCGCTACTGCCAAGGAACTTGGAGTGGCAGTCGCCGGTTACTCGTAGGTATCCTTGCTAATGTTTGAAACATGTTCTCGTGATCGTTTTTCTTCTGCAGTCCCCTCGGAAGAGGTTTCTTGACAGGACAAATCAAACGACCTGAAGATATTCCAGGTGAGTAACTTTGATCGTTCACTGCGTGAAGTGCACTGAGTTATCGTGCAGAGGGTGATTTCCGCCGTCATCTTCCTCGGTTCCAAGAAGACGTAGGATTTCATATAAAGTATCGAGTGCGTTTAGGACTTACCGTTCGTTGCAGTCTATGAGGCACAACTTTGCCATCGTCGATGCCTTGACCAACAATGCGAAGAGGAAGAACGTGACCGCTGCGCAGCTGTGCATCGCCTGGGTCAGCTCGCTCGGTCCGCACGTCATTCCTATTCCAGGCTCCTCGTACGTCACCTCTTCCCTGTCCACATGCGATCTATCATCTGCTGGCCTGTCGCGAGTCTGATCGCGTGTTCCTAGACATCCGGAGCGCACACTCGAGAACTGTGCAGGCGGGGATATCGAGTTCACAAAGGCGGAACTAGAGGAGATTAATCAGGTCATCGAAAAGGCTGACGTGATGGGGCTGAGATACCCCGCTCATGCTGGCGGTTTGTGGGCATAAGGGGGTGTCCGAGCTGAGAAAGATTTGTTGGGCGGTGTTGGTTGTGATCAAATTGTATAGTATCATCGTCAGTTTCGAAAGCCAAGTGTACGAGTGGACTCGAGACGGTAAAGTAGCAGTTCCATTTTCGGATACAACGGACCATGTAGAAATGGCTCAAAATCCAAACATGGGTGCGTAGCGCAGTGGTAGCGCGTATGCTTTGCAGCTGCTCAGTAATTGAGCGAATTTGTATAAGGTCCAGGGTTCAATCCCCTGCGCATCCAAGCTTTTTGAAGTGCTCACCGCGCAGATCAGCATTCTCTAAACCATTACGCAACGAATGATGCGGCTCAGTCGACATGCATGGTTTGGAAGGGAGCACAGTATGCACAAAGTGCCAGAGACTTGCAAGAAGCGCAAGTTATTTCATTCTCGAGCGGATGTGTCAAATTCTCTGCGCAACTCTGCGTATCATATCGAATGGGTAAACAGCACGCGGTGATTCAGTCTCCTGGTGACGTTCAAACAAGATGTTCAATGGTTCGTTTCTACGTGCGCTCACACAAGTAGCACCCTGCTTTCAGGAACAAGGCGTCGCTCACATGCAAGTGATAAGCTCCTTGAAATTGTGCGAGCACGAGGGTGTCGAGGAGGCAAGTCCCACCGAAGAGTTGATAGGTAAGAGATAGCATCGTTCTTTTCTGTCAGAAGGGGCAACAATGGGTCCGACCTTGCCCATCTAATGCATTGGTATGTCGTTTTACGAAGCGCATGGTTCTTCGTCAAGTGTATTGTAGAACCTAGTACACAGCACCAGAACCGACTGCGTGGGCTGCCGTACTCCACACAGGCGTGCCCGCCATAAACTCTTGCGCATTCGACGTCATCAACAATCCCACTATTCACAAACCGAACGTAATCAGTACGTTGACCAAAAAAGAAGAGGCACATCATCGAGCCGACGACGCGAGCGACACTCACCAATCAAACCAAACAAGCCCAACACGCTTCCAAACACTTCCACGACGAGTACTTTGACAAATAGCGTGGGGTCTGCGGCGTCCGCGAGGGCTGCTGTGCTACCTGCGATACCGACACAAAGACCACAAAAGAGGTTACACACGCCGACCGTCAGACCACCAAAGAAGAGGGCAAAGCCTAGCAGTGGGTGCAATATCGGTATGGAGATGACCAGAGATAGGAGAATAAGCGAGCATGAGCCTACCGGTGTAGTAATTCTGGCGCGTGTAGAGAGCTGCTTCAGGTACGGCTTGTAGCTTTGCGGAATAGACGATGCCGAGGATCTAGATATTACATCCCAGGTCAATACTACTACGGGATCACGACGAAGGGTGTCGGTTGACATACCACACCGTAGATAGCCACGACTTCACAGAAGATGATGCTAAGCGGATGCAAAGCGTAGGATGAGAATACGACAAAAGCAGCACACGTAGAACCAACATACCTAATCAAATTTTTGGTGCTAATTCGTGGCGTTCGGACACCTCCACCTATGATGGAGGATCCGGTCAAGAAAATGCCCCTGCAGGAACGACGCTGGATCAGCAACCACGCTGGCGCAAAAGAAAAGCTTCTGCCACGAAGCGACGCACCATCCAGCTCCGAGGACGCTTAGGCCGATACAAAGACCAATTCCAAGAGACCCCCAGACGAAAGGACTCGTTTCTTCGAGAAAGCGACCGACATTGAACGCTTCGCCTGAGCCTGTGGCGCAAATCGGGTCAGTGATCGTGCTGCGGCTCGAGCTGGGAAGGAACGGACCTGTGAATAAGAGGTAGAGGGCAATGATTGCGACGAGAAAGGAAGGAAAGCCGATAGCATAGTACGTTGTGTAGTACCCCATTGTGTTGATGTGGTCGAGTAACTGCCGGGTTCCAGCAAAGTCGACGTTGACTTGTTTGTACTCAACGTGTGGCTGTGACAAATACAGTCAACTCGACCTTCTTTAACATATACCCCCTCGGGATGTGTGTTATGATTGAGTATGGGTCGTCTGGGAGGTAAAAGGCCCTGAAAACTGGGTTGGGGGGTCCAAAATTTACGAGGGAGTACGTATTATACTAGGTATGAGTTATAAGGGAGTCGACCGTAGTCCTTGTCTCGAAGCATACACGAAAAATCGTCTCGTAGCTATCCCGACCTCCAGCCTGTCCTCGTCGCACGGTCTCCAAGGTCTCTGGAACAAAACATTAGTTAGATCCCAGAAACAAGAGCAAACCGCACTCACTGCCGACTAGTCTGGACACGCAAGAACAACCAGTCCACTGCCTCACGCACACCTTGTCTATGCAACCCATACCGCTCAGCCAACAGCGGAGCATGAAGGAGCGATGCGAACGTACCCTTCTAATCCCGACACGCCTAACACCTCCAGGCTCGCAATCCGCCTCTTCTTCCTTTCCTCTTCCTCGCCTTCTTCCTCTGCGTACCGTCTCCGTGCGCTGTCCCGTCGATGGTGGTCCCAAACTTCGTAGTCCTGTCGAATCTCGGTCGCAGACAAGCTCATGGGTGTATCTTGTTTGTTCGCGAGAAGGAGGAGCGGGACGTTGAGAATTCGAGGCGAAGAGAGGACGGCATCTATTGCGTGTATCGTGGGGTGCATAAAATGTAGATGGAACGGGGGTCAACGAGTGGTCAGTGTGTTGTAATGAACTAATTGACGTACCAAACACTTCCCACCCTTCTCCGAGCCTCTCCCTGTCCTGCGCATCAATCACGAACACGACGGCGTGACAGTCTTCGTAGTACCGGTGCCATATCGACCTCATCCCCCTTTGGCCGCCAAGGTCGAAAAAGTTGAGAATCGTGGAAGGGAGCGAGACCTTGCCCACTGGTAAGGCGGATATAAACTTGATGTGCCATGAGGAGTACTTGGAAGGACGTACTATTCTGCCCTACGGTCGGTCCTATCTTTGAAGGATCGAGGCCAGGGGTATCATTATAAAGCGTCTTGATCTTCTCCAGTAATGTCTGCCCATGAAACCCCATTTCACTGGTCAGTGCAAGCGCACGTACGACATTTGGAACACATATGGTTACGGATGGTGCTTACCGTTTTACCAGCACCATCGAGACCGATGATGATGATCGAAAATTCTTCTTTCCTGTGGCGTTCGATGACATGTTCGAGGTTGCCAACGAAATGCTCACCGAGTAAGATATTCGTGTAGGCCTCTGAGGAGGTGGTACATAGTCAACAACTCGGCAACCTTATAAGCGGCGATGACCGAATCCTAACTCACGCTACCACTGCCAGTGCTAGCTCTGCAATTTACGAGCTGATCAGTCAAACGGAGCTCACGAAACGGTGTCAATGGAAGCTCTCTGACGGGCAGTATTATATGTACTATGCCCTCAGAGTACTAGTGGAGTGGGACTCAGCGCCAAGGCCCAAAGGACGAGCGCTACGCCCCCACTATATATCTTAAGACTCCAACAGTCCCGACTCGTTCTTCTTACCGCTTGTCGCAATGCCCGTACGCCCCGAAGCCGCACCCCGCCGCTACGCCGATATCTGTTACCAAAACTTTTCGCGATGGGGCGTCTGGGACCCTGCTCGTAATCCAAAGGTGCGCCAACAATACAACGCGCGTGCCAGTGTGTCACCCACCGATCCTGGCGCGATCTGTGGTAGATTGGCTCGTATGGCTTGATCAACATCGAGACAGGTGCAATGGATATCGAGGGAAACGTCTACGATCCCGAGTTCCAAACGTACATCGATGAGTGCGACGGGATAAAGCTTGTCGATCATCCACCCGAGTACAGCAAAGAGACGTTCAAGCCTGTCATGTCCCCCATGTGGGTCCGAAAAAAGGAGTTTGAGGCCCCTTCGGATGCGTGCGTTTCACTGATGTCTGTTCCTCGGTTCAGGGTGGCGTGAATATGGTTTGACTGATGTCACCACCTTAGTCCTGCGGGTGTCGATTCGACATCAACCAAAGGCCAATGGTGGTTCCTGGCAGAAAGGCAAGTCGTGTGTGGTGCTGCTCATGCATCACCCGCGCGAACAAGTCCTCCTTGAGGAGCTCTTCAAGATACCCCAACTCAAACATAGACCCCTTGTCACCAAAGTCATCCATTGCTTGGCTTATGCGCGTTATCTCTCGGGTACAGGCACGTACCCCAACTGCCACGACCGTTCTGCATCATTCACTCCTCTGAATATGCATTTGATACCATGTAGATAGCGAGCATATCACTCTCTCACTCAGGGGTTCTGAAAAGGCTGAAAAAGCGACATCGGAAGCGTCGGATGAGACGCGCCTTGCGAAGCGGGTTACCTCCATACAGGAGTGAGCCAGAAAGGCGAACTCTGTTACGCCCCTGTCTTTTCCCTCAAGCAAAAGTATCCCCTCATCCGAAGCCTGTTGCGGGATTCTCCGACCCCAGACCCGGAGCCAGAAGATTTGTGAGTTGAGCGATCTGGATTCATGATGACACCGATTTCCTGAGTGTGTTCTCAGTTGGTGCACGACGTTTCCGCCGTGACACCCTCTGGATGATGATGGTATCCGGGTACCTACTGGCGACGATGTACGTGTTGTCGCGCTAGTTCGCAGGACCCTTGCACGTTGTTGATCCTCTGTACAGGAACCGGAGCCAAGTGCTACCACAGACAGCCAGATACGTGCGACGGTTGATGTCGCTGCGTAACCATGTACATCGCTGAATGAACCCCCGACCATTTTGTATACGTTGCACAATAGTCGCAGCCTTGGATGGTCTGTCTTGTACTTTACTCTCTCTGTCATTGGAACGTATGGGATCTTTAATATCGAGCTATCCCCAGGATCTTCGTCTATGTTATTCTCGACGTCGTCATTCCGCAATCGGAACATCAGGGGGCTCCATTTTGACGCTGTGGGTCGGCTGTGGTGATACCGGACGCGATTAGATTATCTGAATACTACAAACGAAGCAGATATATATCGGTGACGGTCATGTGGTGAGAGGAAGAAAATGTGAGTTGCGAGAATCGAATAAATATGGTCTGGATCGACATGGATAGCAAAAAAAGTCTCGAAACTATGCAAAAAGCCGAGTCCCTGTCAGTGGGTGAAAATTGCCGAGGTGGGTTTGTCTATTCAATCACCCATTTTCTGACGGCTTCTTTCACGAGTCTAGCCATCTCTTCTTTGGCCTGCTTCTTTGCGCTGTCTGTAATACCGACGAGTTTATCGAGCGCACGCGGGGAGGTAGTGAGGGGGTCGAATTCAAGGAGATGGCCGTCTTTCGTGGGTATAGACACGAGGGCGGAGGCAGAACCCGAAGGCACTGACGTCAATGGGGCCGGAGCATTGTTCGGGGGTGGCGGCGCAGTGTCAGATGATGAGGGGTGTTGCGTTCGTGAATTAGAGCGCGAGTGCGTGGCAGAGTGGGGGACAGCGTTCTGCGTTTGTGAGTTGGTGCGCGAGTGGGTTTGAGAGAATGTCCCGTTTGTTTGGGGTTGGGGTTGAGCAGACGAGGAGTCGGAGGCGAGGCTGACGGAGGGATCGCGCCGGATGACGATGCTGTTGACGCGCCGTAACGTTCTCGATGGTTGGTTGTCTGTTTGTTTCTCCTTGCCTTTTCCGTGGGGGAGGGATTCTCCAATGTCTTCCCCGGTGAACCAGCCTAGCCCAAGGGCATATGGATTGGCAAGTGGGGATCCGTTCACGCTAAGCATGCTTTCGTCGCGTCGGGGTGCACGTAGTGTTGGGTATGTTGGTGCTTTGGAGGGCAACATGGTTGGATTGAAGGTCGCGCTGGAGGGTGGACGAGTGCGTTGATGGGTGGTAGCATTTGGTTGTTTAGCCGGTGATGCGGCCCGAACAGGGACAAACGGAGGTGGCTTATTGATCTTGTGAGGACCCGGGGAAGGTTTTGGGACAGGTGGGCGCGTCGTCGTTGTTCGGGAAGCGCCTGGCGTACGGTTGACGGCAAATACACGCGACACATTCGAGGACCCGCCGACTGTCTTTTTCGGCGTGGCGGTCATCATGCGCGCTGAGTGGTACGGGTCGG
>JBBPRE010000319.1:0-11880 GCA_038092935.1 Boletus roseobadius
CATCATCTGGGTGACCGGAGAAATCATCCGGCAGACCTGCCTTAATCTCTGACTTGTGTTCATCGACGTCCATGGGGAACTCTAATGGAGATTCCGCTCTTTCTTCGGTAGTTGGGCTTTGTGGTGGTGGAAGCGCAACTGGAGGAACAGTCGGTTGCGGATGATGAAAATCTGTTTGCGATTCGGACAAAGATTGAATGGGAGTGATTGGGGAGGAAAGGCAGGGTGTGGTGGAGTTCCTGGTCCAGAAATTGGGGTTGTTGTAGTGGTAATCGGTGGGTTTGGTAGTCAGAGGAGGTACTGCGATTTCAATGTCTTCTTGCTTCTGCTCAGGGGAGGGAGCTCGGATTCCTCTTTGCCACGAAATGGTGGTGGAAGGGACCTCATGCTAAATAGCAGAGGTAAACTGGACGATCTAGTTCTTTTGTTACGCTGATGCATAGAACCTAGTTGAAGCGCACACTCAAGTGTAGTGCGGAGACACAAAGGAACTCAGGGGTCTCACTATGACTAATCCTCGGACTAATCACTTGTGGAATGACCAGATTCTAAGCAATAGATTGCGTAGAACTAGATGTTGAACTATAGTTCAAGGGCAAAGTATTTATACTACTTGGAACAGTGCACAGACCAGCTAAGTAAGAGTGCACACAGACCATCTGGGTAAGGGGGATACGAGGCAGTACAAGAGAGCTGCCTAAAAGGGGTTATTCATCTGTATCAAGGAGGTCGTCCGTGAACGTGGCATATTGCATGGTCAATGCCATAAGGGCGAAGCCCTCTCACATATGAGAAGATGAATGAGTGAGAGCGTAGTTAGAAGGATAAAAAGGAAACAAATCCATAACACTTATTATTGTTATCAACTACTAAATACATTGGATACTTGGAAGAAGACCTGTCTGTCCAATTAACAAATGAAATTCTATATGAGAACATGGAGTTGAGCAGTGTGTCTCAACATGTCCAAGTGGTAATGCCCAAATAAGGCAAGTCACAAGTGGTGGGTGGTGCTTGTCCTATCTCTGCTCATGTGGTCGCCTTCAATCAACTCCAGTGCCATTGCGCCTGTGTATCGTACCTCAAAAACTCTCCCCCAACTTCTATACACCATGTACATCACATCCAGCTGATCCGATTTGCCTGATATTGGTCCTGATGCAACTGTTTTGCTTGGTATGTACTTTTCTCCATCTCAGCTTGACTAACTGTTCTAGTTTGTGATTTGAGCTTTCCATGTTGGCACAGTGGGTTAATGGCCTCGATAGGACATCTTGGAATGTTGCTAGGTGGTCTGAGTGGTCCAGGTATGTTGTCCATTGAGTGCTCAGGCCATTCTTGCTGACTTGGCTTGTCTCCAGCTAGCAGACTTGTATTGACTCATTTTGGGTTGCTGCATGCTCCACTTGTTGCGCCATCCATTCCACACTGCCTTGCATGCATTCCGATCCATTTTGCATCATTCTGGTGCAGTGCTTCGCCCTCAATGCCTCCCATTTCACCTTCTTCACCCAATTGACCTCCTGGCCCTATATCTTGACTCAGCAACTTCCTATCGTTGATGCGCTGCTTCCTATCATCTCCAGGACATCTCCCATCCCTTCTGTCGTCGTCTGCAACCTTTCAGTGCAGCGCTTCGGCCTCAACACCTTCCAGTTTGTTCAACTTGCCTGGTTGGCCTCCTGGCCTCCTTTCTCAACTTGGTGTGTTTCTCTCATCAATGTGCTGGTTCCTAACGTCTTCAGGACGTTCTGGAGTGTTGTGGAGGTGGCCTGGTACAGCTGTTTCGCTGTCCAGCTCATCTTTCTCATCTTGAGACCCCCTTGGTGAGTTTTCTTCATCTCTGGGCTCCAGTCCTTCCTGGACTCGTTCTGACATGCTCCGCAGGTTCCTTGGCACATTCCTTGGATGGTCCTGACACATCTGTTTTGTCACTGGTAGGTCTGGCATCACAGCTCACAACTTGTCTCCACTCCCCCTCGAGCTCAATGCTTGGGGGCTAGACTAATTGCATTCTCTGCCCACAATATCATAGTTCTTTGCTGTCCTACAACCCACAGTACCCCTGACATGGGTATGTACCCATGATGAAGGGTATGGGTAAGACACGGGTACAGGTATGGGTCAGCACTCTGATACCTGTGGGTTTACCCATGCAGTTCCCTAGTCACAGACAAGTTTGGAGGTGTGACTGAGTTCCATGGCAAGTAGCCAAGAGGTCTCATTGTCAGTACCTTCATATCCAGATCACCATATGAGATATAGGAGTTTGCAGTTCTGGCATTGACAGTCAACCTTGGAGTTGAGGATCTTAGTGATCTTGAACTCTGGTTTGCTGTCTACTTTGACTGGAGGCAAAGGTGGTTGGATACAGTTAGGAATGGTGTTTGGAATGGAGGATTCCAATTGTGAAAACATGAAAGACCAGGTGAATAGACTTCATGGATTCTGGGAGTCAGAGTGTGAAGGAAAGGCTGCCAGCTTGAGCAATGATAGTGTACAGCCCTAAGTTCTTCTCAGAGAGTTTCTTAGAGGGCCTAGTAGAGTGGAAATAATTTGCTTTGATGAAAACCTGGTCACTGACTTTGAAGTCCAGTGCCAGAGTTCATCTAGCATCCATGGGTCCTTGGTATTGCTTCTGGGTGTCAGCCATTCCCTCATGGAGGAATTGGTGGAGGGAGTCGAGGTTGACAGAGTATTCTCGTGCCTTTGTGGAGGTGAGGTTGCACTCAGGATGGACAGTGACATTTGGGTGGTAGCCCTTATTGGCAAAGAATGGTGAAACTCCCATAGTAGCACTCAGAGCATTGTTATATGCAAACTCCGCTAAAGGCAGGAGTTTGGACCAGTTGTCTTACTGGTGATTACAATAGACTTGGAGATACTGCTCCAGGGTCTGGTCTATGAATTCTGTCTGACTGTCTCCTTCAGGGTGGTAACTGGAGGTGAAGTGGAGACAGATGTCAAGGGCTTTCCTGAGTGAGTGGAAGAAGTGAGATACAAACTCCGTACCTCAATCGGGGGTGATGTGGGAGGGAACTCCATGCTTAGAAAAGATGTGGAGTAGAAAGAGCTTTGTGAGCTCCAAAGATGTGATGGTATTGTGCATCAGGATGAATATGCACTGCTTGGACAGATGGTCCATGACAATGAGGGTGGTGGTATACATATCCAGAGGACACAGGGAGCTGTTCAATGAAGTTCATGGAGATGGAGTTCCATGGCTTCTCCAGAATGGGGAGTTGCTTCAATAACCCATAGGGCTGGTGTCTTGGAATCTTTGTGTGGGCACAGGATGTGCAGGAGAAAACATATTCCTTGACAAATGTCCTGATTCCTGGCCAGGTATATTCATGGTGGAGCAGTTCCAAAGTCTGGTTCTGGCTGAAATGTCCAAAGAGCAGATGGTCATGCTTGTACCAGAGTACTTGGAGTCGGAGGTCATTAGCATTGGGAACATAGATGCATTTGTTGAGATGGAGGAAACCATCATTATCAACTGACCAACGAGAGTTGGATGGGTCAGACATGTGGAGTTCAGCTAGGGGATCTGAGGGAAGCATGGAAAGGATATCGCTGTGGAGCTGTTCCACATCAAAGAGGGTGCTAGCTCAGAGTACCGGAGCTGTGAGGTAAGTGGCTTGGAGGGACAAAGTGAGTTGCTCCTGAGTGAATATTGGTTGGAAGTTGTGCGGATTTACACAAGCATAGTCCTTATCCCCCTTTTTGGGATAGACATCTCAGTGTCTAGTAAGGGAGTTAGGTTTCATGCTGAGGTGACTGGGATGGAAACGAATGACCATATTGAATTGGAAAAGGAACTCTGACCACCAGGCTTGCCAGTGAGTCAGGAGTTTAGTGGTCACAAAGTACTCTAGGTTCTTGTGGTCAGTGACAATGTCAATCAGAGTACCAGAGCCTTCAAGGTAATGTCGCCAGGTCTGGAAGGACTCATGGATGGCGAGGAGTTCCTTATCATGGGTGTTGTAGTTGAGCTCTGGAGTGGAAAGTGTCCATGAGTAGAAAGCGACTGGCTGGATTTCTTCATCCAGGCAGCAGATGGAAAGAATACCAGCAATAGCATAGTCAGAGGTGTTGGTGTCTATGATCAGCAGAGTGTCTGGAGTCCAATGGGTAAGGATCAGAGCAGTGGTGAAGGCTTCCTTCAAGTTGCAGAAGGCAGAGCGACAGTTGTCTGAGAAGTTCCATGGAGTACCTTTGTGAGTGAGACAAGTCAAAGGAATGACAATGTCTGAGTAATTTGCGATAAAGTGATGGTAGAAGTTGGCAAATCCAAGGAAAGATTGGATGTCCTTGACCTTACACGGTTCTGGCCACTCCTTCACGGTCTGGACTTTGTTTGGAGACATCAAAAGACCAGAGGGAGAGATGTTATAGCCTAAGTACTCGGTAGTGTCAGTGGACCATTCACATTTCTCAGGTTTGGCATAAAGTCTGTGTTTGCAGAGTCATCGGAGGACCTCTTGGACATGCTCTTTGTGAGAGGCCTTGTCCTTGGAGTAGATAAGGATGTCATCCAGGTATGTAGACTATGACGCAAACATCAAGCAGATCAGCGAAGATGGTATTTATGAACTGCTGGAATGCTGCAGGGGCATTGGTAAGACTGAATGGCATGATGAGCCACTCGTAGAAGCTGTAGCATGTCTGAAAGGACATCTTCCATTCATCTCCCTCAGTGATGCAGACTAGGTGGTATGTGTGCTGGAAGTCAATTTTGGTATAGATCTTGGCATGGCTCAGAGCATCTAGGAGGTCAGAGATATGGGGAACTGGGTAGCAGTCTTTCTTTGTAATCTTATTAAGTCCTTGGAAGTTGACACAAAGATGAAGGGAACCATCCTTCTTGTGGACAAAGAGGACTGGAGCAGCATGAGTGGAGAAGGAGGGACAGATGAACTCCATTGCTAGGTACTCATCGAGGAACATGTGGAGAGAGCTGAGTTTGGAAGGGGAAAGGGAGTAGGTGGTGCCCAGTGGAGGAGATGCTCCTTCCTCAAGGTTGATCTTCAGATTGTGTTTGCGATGCAGAGCAAGCATAGAGGCCTTGCTCTTGCTGAATACATTGGGGAAGTCATGATATTCTGGAGGGACAGTGGAGAGGTTGACCTTTTCTGGAGGAGTGAGGAAAGCAGAGTGGAGATCACTCTCCTGGGGGCAGAGTTGCAGGCTAAACTGAACAGAGCCCTCAAGGTGACAGGCCAGTGTGAAGGCAGGTGCACTGATGACCACAATGGGTGGAGCCATGCAATTGGAGAAATGTGGTGGATTAGGGGTGGGGTCAGCCAGAGGAAGTGGTTCTGGAGGCTGTGGAGGAGAGCTCAGGGGTGCTGGCACGCTCTGTTCAGGTGTATGGAATGATATACTGCTTATAACCCAGTCAATCAATGGATTGTGTCAGGTGAGCCAGTTGTCCTAGAACAAGGGAACAGGTAGAGTCCAGCAGAGTGATGTAGAATGTTGTTGGAGTGATATCACCAGTTGGGAAATAGACGAAGAGATTGATGGCTTGGGTAATGGTGCTGTTGGATGTTCCATCGAAGAGGTGGAGTTGAAGCAGGGGCACAGGGTAGGTAGAAAGTCTGTGTTTATTAATAAATGATGTATTGATAAAACAGTCAGAGGAGCTGGAGTCTACAAGTGCAGGAAATGGAGAGATCGGATAGGATACTAAAGTGGCGGAGGGCATAAGTGACATAGGATCTGAAAGAGTGGACATGTTGAGATGGATCTCCTTGAGTGCATGGGTGGGTTCAACACAACCTTCAGTCCATGCAGAGTCATGGAGGTTGCAGGCTATTTTTTTGTCTCTGAGATGGAGGCCTCTGGTTTAGCTTCCAGAGTTGTGGTCACTGCACAGCCCTTGGCTGCCTGAGATGTAGACTTGGAGCAGTCCTTAGCCATGTGGCCAGCAAGACCACAAAACATGCACAGTTTGTTATCAAACCAGCGTTTGCACTCCTTATTGGTTAGCTTGCCATCTTTCCCTGATTTAGATGACAAGTCCAGTTTCAGAGCTGCAGAGGTGGATGCTCCCTTGCCTTTTGACTCCTTAGAGTCCTTGGAGCCACCATTGGAGGGGCGAGGAGCAGAAGGTGTGGGAGGGTTTGTCAGATTTGGGTGCAGAGGATTGGTTGGTGTTCTTTGTCTATCGGCTGATCTTGGACTTGCACTCCCAGTAGCATGTGTTGATTGCCTGAGCGAGAACTCAGAGTTCAGAGAGGGTTGGGGGTTTTCCAATGTGGGAGATTTTGTCTTTAATGCAGTCCAGCACACCATTGTAGAAGTGGTGCTGGAGGGCACCTTCTCCATAACTGTGGACCTGTGAAGCTATTCTATTGAACTCAATGACATACTTGTTGATATGCTGAGTGTCCTTCATGGACAAGTGGTCAAGCTGGTGCTCCACATCTCCAATGGGATTGTGTGGACTGAAATTAGTTTGGAGCTCAAGGACAAACTCTTTGTAGTTGTCCATCCAGTAAGGATAGAGCACAGGATCTTCCATCTGGAGGAGGTCCGGTTCAAACCATTCCAGAGCCATACCCTTAAGGTATGACTGCATGAAGGTGACTTTGGTGTGGTTGGTACTGAAGGCCTTGAGATGATCTTGGAAGTTTAATTCACATTATACCAGGAAGACCCAGAGTTTGCAGGGTTCTGTCCCATCAAACTGGTCCAGTTCTTGGACTTTGGTGCAGGGGGTAGAGTCAGAGGTGGGATGACATGTGGAACAGGCAAGGCCTTGGATGGTGCTTGTGAGAAGAGCAAGGGTGTCTCACGGGACATGCTCATTGTTAGAGTCATTTGGATCATCATCATTGCCAGGGAAGTATGGATCATTGTCGAACAGGTCATCTCTAGGATCTGGGTCACCTGGGGCATCACTGTCCTCAGGGATGCAGAAGCCCTGTGCTCTTTGGCTCAAGCACTGGCTTGGCTGAGAGGATGATTTCATCTTGTTATCATTGAGGTCAAGCTCAAGGATATGTGCTCCAGGAGTTGGAGACTCCAGAGCAGGACACACCTGAGAGGTGGATGGTGTATGTCATGTGGAGAATCCATGGGATTGGTCGACGAGTTCAGGGCCTTGATGACTACTTCTGAAGATGCTAAGAGGGTTGTAACAGGGTGATGGAGGAGGGTTTGTGCCTAAGGCATGGGCTTGGGATCTGGTCATACATGTAGCCATAGTTAGACTCTCTGACAAGTAGGAGTTCGAATATACTGTTAAGAGCAGGTAACTCCAAGGGGAGAATGAACTCTGGAGCTCCAGAGTTGTCTACACAGATGGGACTTAGCTTCACCATGTGTGGTATGCCCTTGTCAGGAATTCTGTTGTCCCGGAATTTACTGAGGGTCAGAGGTAGACTCAAGACATACTAGACGTCAAGTCAAGCAGGGTCAGAGGAGAGTCTTCAAGACTCAAATGGGGAGAAGAGGAGTGATCTAAGTTTATCGATATTCAAACTAAAGAAATACAGGAGTTGTTCAGAGAGTTCATATACTTCAAAGTCATAGAGAGATTAGTAACAGAGGTGGAGCTGGTTTGTAAGTAAAGGTGTTGGAGGTAATGTAAAGCTGGAGCTGTGTTCCTAAGTGGAACACAGGTATGGAGGATACTATGAAGTGGGTCTAGTACAAATTCAGAGGAATGGAGGTGTATGGAAAGTATGTAAGTACAGAATATAAGTATATACAAGGTCCAGGGGTCAGGGGATGCATCTCGAGTGAGAATGCACTGGAGTTGGTACAGAGATGAGTCCAGAGGACCAGGGTTGGACTTACTGAATTTCTGGAATATGACACAATCAGTGACTTCTATAAACAGAATCCACAAGCTCCAAGACAACTACACATATGAATGACACAAATAGTATTTATTTCCCTATTTAACTCTTATGAAAACTACACAGAGCCACCTATTTGGTTTCATCTGGAATGTGAACCATAGAGGGGGTAGTGTTATTGTCAAACACATTTTTCATCCCTTTTTCTTTTTCTGGTCATGTGACCCCTTTCAAACTTCTCATCACATGACCATATTTTTTTCTCATCACATGACCATGTGAACTAGGTCTAGACCTCTAACACATGTTAACCTCATGTATTTAATCTCTGTCAGTCCAGAACATCTGGTATTGCCTCTATTTAATCTCTGTTACTTTACTCATTACATTTTACTAATACTCTCATGCTACATCACTACATAGCCTCTGGTGCATGGACCAGATACATAATGAGTACAAACATGTAAAATGTAGATATACCATGAATCCAATGTCCCAAGAACATTAGTCAAGTTCTTGAACATCCCAAGTCTTTATTAGAGTTGAGGTCACCAACAATGGCCATACAAAATCTCCCAATCTCATTTGATCAACTCAGGGAAATCAGATGTCTCTCAAATACAAAAATCCACAGTTGCTTGAGTTTCTGAATTACTGTCAACAATAAGACATGTTATGGTTTGAAAGTGAATATAAGTTTCTAGCATGTTCAGAATCAGTGTCATGAATCATTGAGATATGTCAACACACAACATTGAAGAACATTTACTTGCATGATGAAGCTTATGTAATTTTCAATGTTGGAATAGAGCTATCTGTGAAGACAAAATCTTGTCAAAGCTTATGATTTGAGGACATCATCTTGAATAAGATGTGAGACATGGCAACACTAAAGATTGAATGAGAATTACTTGCTTAATGATGCTTTGTCTTTATAGTCATGAGAGATGTGAGCTGGATGCTCCTGCATGGTATTGTTGAAAAAGTTAAATGCTACAACTTTGCCAGCCCACCATGACATTGTGATCAGTGTTTTAATTAACTACTAGATGCATGGCAGGTTCTGCCATGGATGCTGCTGGCATATCATGTTATTTCATTGAGTGACCATAAAGTGTACATATTGTGTCACTGATACTCATAGTGTTTTTCATATAGTTTGTAGTTCTCCTATATCCTTACTCCATTTAACCAAATCTAGACAATAAGAGGCTGTAGGTAGATAGCCTATTCATCTGCTTGATCAGTGGTGATATGTGTTTTTAATATGTTATAGCAAATCTGTTATAACCTTGGTAACAATAGTACACCAACATGTAGTTGGATCACCATACTACTTGTTGAGAGTAGTAGTCCAAAGAATGGCAGGTCCTGTCATCAAGAAATGTAGTCAAAGGGGCTGGCCTTGACTAGGATAGATAGGAGGAAACAGAGTAGGCAAGCAAAGCAAGCCAGAGAGGTAGATTCAAGATACATAGTAGATTTTGTAGGTTTAAGTTAAAGAAGTACAACTGTGTAAGGCAGGGTTATATACTGCCTAGAGTCATTAAGGGCAGGTGAGACCAGAATAGGAAACTATGTAACAATAGGTAAAATGTGACAAAAGAAATGTGTTGCATTGCATAAGATATGAGACATGGAATGCATTGTGTTATGTATGAAGTAAGGAATACAATCATGTGTAAAGAGAATGTGATTAGGAGAGGCAGTGGACAGAAATGGAGCAGAGGAAATAGGAACAGGAGAGACCAGGACATAAGTAATAGGATCAGTGAAACAATGCATACTTGAAAGTGAATGAAGAGGAGAGGCAGTTCTCCCAAGCTGTGTCTGGCACAGTATATTCCTGTAGGTCCCTGATGATCTCATCCCAAAGGAAGTTCCCTGGGTAGTTGAGTGAAAGGATGGGGGAAAATGAAATGGGAGTGGAACTCCAGAGTTCATAGGGGTTGAGACATCAGCTTCACTGTATGTATGTAATGTACCCTTACTGATCTTTATTGTCTTGGATTTTGGAGTTGAGTGGGGGGGGGAAACTAGAGGTGACTTGGAGGTTTTGGAGTCTATGTCAAAGTCAATAATCAAACTATAGTATAGGAGTAGTATGGAGGAGTTTATACATGGAGGAGGAAACAGAGTATTAGTAATGGAGGTGGAGCAGATTTATACTTTAAGTCCAAGGGTTAGAAATCGTGTCTTGGAGAGAACATACTGGAGTTCATATGTACAGATGTCAGAGTTGATTTCAGAGGCCAGAGGTATAGTATATGACAGTATCCCCCTCTTAGGCTCAAATCCTTGAGGGCCTATTAGAGGATACAATGTGGAGTTTGCAGAATTTGTTACAACCCTGTAATAACGGAACACCAATGCATAGTTGGGTTCAACCATATGACTCAATGAAGTTGTAGCCTGCTAGACAGAGTTGTCCTAGTGCCAAAGAGAAGGTCCAAGGGGCTGGCCGTGACCAGAGTAGCAATGAGGAAGCGAAGAAGGCAAGTGAAGCAAGCCAGAAGGAGTGAATCCAAGATATATGGTAGATTGTGTAGGATTAAGTTAAAAAGTAGTTACAGATGGAGCATGAATATATATACAACCTGGAGAGGTTTAGGGTCAGTGAGATGGATAAGGAAATAGTAAGTAGGGCAGGCATATCATTTGTGTGGAGACATATTGCATCACATAAGGGAACATGTTGCATCACATCGTGTATGATGTAAGGAAATGTGTCACATATAATAAGCATGTGACATAGGAGGCAATGTCTGTCCAGTGACCTGCATGAAACTGGTTTCATACATAGTGTTAAGCACGGGCAAAATCCGAGGGGAGAACGAACTCCAGAACTCCGGAGTTGTCTAGCGGATGGGACTTGGCTTCACTGTATGTGGTGCGCCCTTGCTAGGAGTCCTGTTGTCCCAGAATTTACTGATGGGTCGGAGATAGACTTAAGACGTACTAGACATCAAGTCGAGCGGAGGTTTCAAAGAGAGAGAGTCTTCGAGACTCGAGCGGAGGAAAGGAGTTAAACTAAGTTGATATTCGAACTAAAGAGAAATACAGGAGTTGCGGAGGTTTATATACTACGGAGTCGTAGGGGATTACTAACAGAGTGGAGTTGGTTTGTAAGTAAGGAGTTGGAGGTAAGATAGAGCCGGAGCTGTGTTCCTAAGCGGAACACAGGTACGGAGGAGAATATTCAGCAGGGCTAATACTAATACAGAGAAATGAATGTAACGGAAGATGTATGTAAGTAAGATCGTAAGTATGGACAAGATCCGGGGGTCAGGGGTTGCGTCTCAAATGAGAACATACCGGAGTTCGTATGCACAAGAATTGGAGTTGGTCCAGAGGACCAGGGTTGGACTTAGAGAATTTCCGGGATATGACACATAGTTAGAAAAGCTACCACCTGAGAATAGATATTTTTACCACTTGAAGTGGTTAGAATTCTTAAATACTATAGGGCTAGGTAACCCATAGTATGACCTACCTTTCCCTATTTTTATTCAAATAATTTATCAAAAGAATATGGAGATATAAATAGTTTTATTCAACCACAACTCTACTACTACTATTATTAGTACATACATAAAACTGTAATACTACATGTGTAGCTAAGTGCCAGTGAGAGAAATTACCCTTGAACCATGCCCTGCACAGCATTGCACAGCATGACTCACTATGACTCATTCTGACTCAGCCATGATTGCTAGGTAACAGCCTAATTACAGAGCACATGATTTTGGCTTGATAATCTTTATTTTGACAATGCTTTGTATGTGTGTGCTCAACAATAATAATATGAAAATGGTTTATTAGCAATCGTCAGGATACACAGTCACAATGGTGTTGAGCCAGTTGGACGCGTAGCTGTTAGGGACAATGTGATTGGAGAAATGTGAGACTTTCTGGTTTTCTGTCCAAGCAAGGGGCACAGCATCCTCTGGAACTCAGCAAACCACATCATCGGGTTGTCTTCATCACCAAAGAACATATCTGTGGTGGGCAGGTTTTCTGCCATGGTGATTCTGTTGG
The DNA here is from genome assembly GCA_038092935.1 of Boletus roseobadius. Taxonomy (NCBI): domain Eukaryota; kingdom Fungi; phylum Basidiomycota; class Agaricomycetes; order Boletales; family Boletaceae; genus Boletus; species Boletus roseobadius. Next base: position 11,850 of record JBBPRE010000319.1, read on the forward strand.
GGGGTTGGAATGGGGGGGGGGGGGGGCGTGT
>JBBPRE010000320.1:0-11873 GCA_038092935.1 Boletus roseobadius
ATGCATAGGCATGATGTGCAGAATATGCATTATGATGGAGCCCGACAGGCTCGTGGGACCAAGTCAAAATTGCTCCCACGAATGTGAGACTTGAAATTTTCACTTGGCAAGTGCTTCCAACCCGGTTAGCTGCATCACAATGCTTGATGCGAAACAGAAACCCCGCGATAAACCCACCAATAACCCACCCCAGGCTTCGAAACGGCTGAAGCATGCTGAAGGTGAACCTGCCACCTCTGCAAAGCCACCACTGGCACAGCAGACATCCCGCAAGAATCGGCGAGGTGATTGAAATTGACGAGGACGAGGATAATGATCCAGTGGAGCAGTGCGTTTCGAAGGTTCAGGCAACGGACTTGTGCAAGCAACTTGAGAGGGTGGTATTGGAGTATGGTGAGGGCGAGGATTTAGTGTTGTTAAGGCAATTGGGTCGTTTCCGTGCACGGCTATGGAGTCAGGAGATGGCCAGCACGAAGCAGATGACATTGGATCACTTCATGTCTCATGCCATGTCGTCGTCGTAGGAGTTAGTACTGGTTGTCAACGACAGAGCCTTGTGACATTCATGTCACACTTTGTCACACATCCTCATCTTGCATATCCATGATAATGCATTGGGATTTGGTGGGTCCCGACGTTATGCATTATGAGCATATGTACTGTAGCTAATTCACCTTCCTTCGATCATCTTACCACTCAGGAATCGAACGCATTGTTTCGTCTACACCACACACTCCAGATAGCTGGACAAAAGTTTGATGATATCGATGTCACGATTCGACAGCGTCTTTGTGAAGCTCTGTATGCAGCAGGTCGCATCAAGGAGGCAGGCGAGTCTCTTCTCGAAATGGCGAATACCTTTGATGAAGAGGTCTATATGAGTAAACCCACCATCGAGTGGGTTTCTGGTGAGTTCAGTTCGACCTGTTTGTCTGCCATGTATTTGACCTTCTCCGTCAGATTTCACACAACGATGTCTCTGGGCTCTTGAAAGCGACGGAGACGCAGCCTCAAAGGCAGACCAGCACGATAAAGCACTGACACTTCATCCAACCCTACATCCTCCGACCTACATGCCACTCTTGAGAGAGTGGGGAAGAGCAATGCTAATGAGTAGTTCATGGAAACATGCCTTGCATGCCGCTGTTAGCGTAAGTATCTTCCTCTGTACTGGTACGCTCCGTTGGCCTAACATTCTGTTACTCTGGAGTTTGCGGCCCCGAAATTCATGATCTATCGTGTTATCTGTGAACGTCTCGAGATGATCGACCGCATGTTAGATGCTGTCGAGTGTTTCCACCAAATGGCGAATGAATTGGCAGGAAAAACAGACATGCATGATGAGCATGCAAAATGGTTTTTCAGTGAGGAGTCGTGCATGCCATGCAGGTGACGCATTTGTGACTGTTTGCTCCTAGACTTCAAGTTGCACTGCTGCGAAACGCTTGAGCGCTTGGGAGATGCAGCAGTAGACGCAGAACAACATGACGAAGCCATTGCTCGGTATTCAGCTGCAATCTCCCTCACTCCAGACTCACTCCGAGACCTTTTCATCAAACGGAGCAAGGCACAGATGGCCAAGGGGTTATGGGAGGGTGCGCTACATGATGCAAATGAGGTGCGTCTCGTTGTCTCGTGCAAGTCCCTCATGTCAACCAGAATCATCAGGCGATCGCACTTAATGTATTATCACCATGTGGCTACGAGACTAAGTTTGCGGTTTTACGCGGGGCAGGACGTGACGTCGATGCTATAGACACATTCGAGACAATGCTCTCGAAGATGGTCCAATCTCCTAACCCAAAGATTCGTGGTGGGTGATATCCTCGATATCACGTTAAAGATAACTGGTTGACATTATCTAATAGAGCATCGCGACCAGTACACCAGCCCATCCAGCGTGCGAGCGATGATTCGCAAAATTGTTCAACGGACTATACGTCATTCGCCACGTATGCTTATCAACACATCCACTGGTCGCCTCTATAACAAGGCTGAGCAGGCAGCTGCATTTGAATCCCTGCCACTCTTCAACGAACTTGTATTATCGATGACGACACATGTCGACTGCGGCCGTATCAAGCGTGAAGTCAGACAGTTCTTCCGATACGTGATGTTATCGCACAAGTGGGAAGAGAACGAACCACTATTTCAGCAGGTCATACGTGTAGCAGTGTATGACCTTGACAACTCTCCGACTCACGACAAACTGCGAATGTTCTGCAAGATTGTTCGGGATGCCGGATTCAACTGGGCATGGAGCGATACTTGCTGTATTAATAAGCAAGATCATTTCGTTCTCCAGGAGGCATTGGTTGTCATGTTCAAATGGTATCGCGGCTCGGCCATGACGATTGTCTTTCTCCGGGGTGTCCACTCTCCAGCGACGTTTGGTGATCTCGTGAGGAGCATTTGGAACACTCGTGCCTGGACTTTACAGGAATACGTCGCTGCTAAGGTCATCCACTTCTACACGGAGGACTGGACTCCATATCTGGATCTGCGAGTATCGAACCACAAAGAGTCACCGGATATCATTTCGGAGATGGAGCAAGTCACTGGGTTGTCCGCACAGCAACTGATGACACTTCGTCCTGGATTAAACAGTATCCGGGAGAAGCTCCGTCTGGCTTCAACCCGGGAGACGACGCGGGTAGAAGATGCTGCATACTCATTGCTTGGCATGTTCTCGGTTACAGGTTTACCAATAATCTATGGTGAAGGCGAAAGTGCGCTAGGACGCCTATTGGCCCACATTCTCCCTGGTTCTGGAGATCTGAGTATCCTTGCATGGACTGGGAAGTCGAGCAGTTACAATAGCTGCCTGCCTGCTCGTATCACCGTATACAACCGGCCTGCAATGTCATACCTCCCACGACCCATCGAGGACGCCGAAATGGAAAAGATTGTCACCATGTTGCACACCCCCGCACTCGACGTTAACTCGGCGGTGGTGTTGTATGACCGCCTCAACGAGCTTCCTGCACCTTGGTTCGCGGGGAGTCGGATGAAACTTCCGTGTTTCGCCTTCAAACTCCCATCCCTCCTACCCCACAGAGCAAATTCAGGTCGTGTTTATCGCGTGGAAGCTCCCGCTTTCGGGATGGTGGAGATCAAGACAAGACAGGATCTGTCTCGGCTGGGGTCTCTCTATCTTGTTCACCCCTGGCTAGATAGTCTCCTTGACCGCGAAGACATACAGAGCAGTGGCGCATTCGCGGAGGATGATGTCGTGGAGCCATCCACACCGATCTCAGACAACGAAGACCTCTCTGAGGAGGAAATTGAAGACAATTTCGCGGAGTCATCCTCACCGGACGCAGACGACGAAGACATCTCTGGCGAAGAAACGCATAACGATTCCTCGTCGCTCCCTGAACCCGAACCGTCCTCACGCGCTGCTCCTATGGATCGGGTACCGATGGACAAGGCAACGCGAGCGTTACGGCTCGTCGCCCGTCTTAGACAGCCATTTGGCGCACTATTATTCACGATGACGTCGATACGTCAAAGTGCGGTGGTGTACAAGCGAGTCGCGGCCAATAGTTTGATTACTGTGCAGATGCGGGAGGACATCCGCTTGGATGAGCTTCTGGACAGTGTGCGCATACTAGACGTTTTGTAGATCACGTACTTGGCATCTCGGACGATACTTGACACATGTAGTTACTCAGCCACGAATGACTCGGGAGTCGGGTCTCTGTGTCCTCGTGGGCAAAGTGAGATACATACGCATGAAGTAGTAGCCGAGAGATGGAGCTGCATGTATTACCGAAACTTGGACGCACTAGTGCAAGTCGCCGGCTCCCCGCTGGTTCAAGCTGCGTAGCAGTTGGTACTACCATTCTGGATTGCCGGCGTGTCGACATGAAGTACTTTCCGTTCTGTCACAGCGTTTCGAAAATAATATGTGGATTTAGCAAACGGTCCGCAAACCCTTGTGCTGGATATGTATGTGGACACCGTGCTGCGACACTGCTGCACTGGGGCCTCCGCCACGTGCGGACGAGCTGGGTGGTTGGTCCGATTTGAAGCTTCGGAGTCCCAATTAGGTGATGCAGCAGTCACAGCAGAGTGGCGGAGGCTGAGCCTCATCTTCTCCGAGTTTGCCCTTTACGGTTTTAGGTATCTCATATATTGCGGAGATGATGGATATGCAAGTACCGCTGTCTCGACGGTGCGTCCAGAATCTCTGAACCAAATGAAATATTTGACTATCACAGTGCATTCCACACCATCTAACTATCTTTTTTTTTGGAATGAAGAATCCACTGAAAGCGAAGCTCGGCATGTTAGAGCTGTATCCACCAACGTGCCTCCATCCCTTTTCTTTCCGGATCCTGGACTGGTGACGTACGCACTCAAGTTGACCTGTTCGACATTCTTGCAAGCGACATTGAAGGCTAGCGTGAGACACGTGCATGACAGTCAACCGCCAACTGTATATAGTTCGTTCTCTACGCGACACTGTCGTCTTCACGGAACGTTGCCCTATGTTGTGGATGCCCTTAGGACTTAGATCCCGAAGAAGGTAAGTCATCGCATATTTTCATCTCTTCCGTAACCGGAGCGTAAATTCGGCACAGGCACATGCACATGTGACTACGTTAACGGTTAGGCGACCTTCTGTTCGGCGCTCTCACCATCTGCCAGTGGTTGATAGTGCCATTTTGCACTTCCAGATCGCTCCCTATTCAACGAATAGACTGCAACACAACTCAGGAATCATGGTCGCCCCAGGGATAGCTCTCTTAGCGCGTATCGTGGGGCTTTCATTCGCATACTGCCTGACCGGTACCGCACTGTGGCGTCTCTTGTCACTGTGCGGAATACTGACATCAACTTGGTGGTTGGTGGCCGGGCTCGTTGCAAGCTTGCCTCTGGGAATTACATTCAAGAATTTTGCACACAATTACAGGGCGGCTGCCTTGGGTGCTCGTCCTATGCATGTCCTTCGGGGGGAAATGTTTGGAAACATCGATTTGATGTTTAAACTTGTGGAAGCCATGAGATCCGGATATCCTGGTACGACCCATCGATCGATACCATTTTCTGAACAAAACCTTGACTTGTGGGGATAGGGGACGGCATGACTGATGCGGTGGCAGCAGCCGGCAATTGCTTTAATTTTCGTGTGATGTTTGGTGACATTCTGTTTACTTGCGAGCCACATCATATAAAGGTACAGTGACCGGTATCTATCTAGCTGGGCTGGCTAACCCTCGTACAGGTCATTCTAGCAACTGATTTTGAGAACTTCGTCAAAGGTAGACAGTGGCAACAATGGAATTTGAATTATGGCATAACACGTCATCCTAGGGGACAAGTTCAGAGTCACGATGCTTAATGTTTTGGGTACAGGTGTCTTTAACTCTGACGGTAAGTAACTACCTATACCATCTTGTTTTCCTGTTCGTGACTTAATTCTGGAGCTCGCAGCCGACATGTGGAAATTTCATCGTTCCATCACCCGTCCATTCTTTACTCATGATCGGATCAGTCACTTTAACATCTTTGATCGCCATGCTGAGTATGTGATCACCCAGATGAAGTCTCGTCTTCGTGCTGGGTATGCGGTGGACTTTCAGGTATGTTCATGTATGGCTGTTCCCCCGACCCAGGATGAATCCACGAACCCCAGGATGCTATTTCACGCTTCGCCCTTGACTCTGCAACAGAGTTTCTATTTGGAAAATGTGTAGACAATCTCTCTGCTGGCCTCGTTTATCCCTACAACATGACTCCGGTCGCGAACCCGGTTGCTAACTCCCAGGTTGCAGACAACTTTGCTCGTGCATTCACAGAGGCTCAATACATAGCTTCTCAACGACTTCGCAAAAGTTGGTTGTGGCCTCTGTTCGAACTTTGGGGCGACAAGACTGTAGAGCCGATGAAGGTCGTGAACGCCTACATTGAACCTATTCTAATGAATGCGATAGAGAAAGCGAAGATGGCCACCCTGCACGGGGAGAAGCCAACCTCCGAGTCTTCCGATGAGGACACACTTCTCGATCACCTTGTTCGACTCACTACTGGTGGGTGTTACTGATTACGTTATTCCTCTTAATCGATTTCTGTAGATCCCGTGGTCCTCAAGGATGAGATCTTGAACATTATGATTGCTGGTCGTGATACGGTACGTGCGACTACACCGTTGTTCGATTGTGGATTAATTGGATGTAATAAGACGGCCGGGACACTGACATTCATTGTCTATTTGTTGTCAACGCATCCCCACGTGCTTGCTCGTCTGAGAGAGGAGATCACGACTAGGATTGGACCCAGAAACCGACCTACGTTTGAGGCGATCCGTGACATGAAGTACCTCCGTGCGGTTATCAATGGTAAGCTCCTTGCTATAGTCGAGCGGGGAGATCTCATAGGTCGTTGCTCCAGAGACATTGAGACTATTCCCGGCTGTGTAAGTACCTGAGTCCAGTAATCAGATATATATCTCATTTTTACTGCAGCCCATTCAATGTCCGGTGAGCAAAAAATGTTTCTCATCAATAACATACTCACCGCAAATAGTGAGAGCATCAAAGCTACCACATTATCCTCCTCCGATCCATCGGAGAAGCCATATTACGTGCCAGCAAATACCCAGTATGTCACTAGCCCATATCAAGTTATAAAAGGAAATAACCCTCAACAGGATAGCGTATTCTGTGTTCAACATGCACCGCCGAAAGGATCTTTGGGGTCCAGACGGTAAGAGGTTTCACCTGCGTCCACTTCCATTGATCCTATTTGCCCTGTGCAGCTGAAGAATTTGATCCCGACCGCTTCCTCGACCATCGGTTGCACAAGTATCTCACACCAAAGCCATTCATCTTCCTTCCATTCAATGCCGGACCTCGTATTTGTCTTGGCCAACAGGTAAGTACTCATACACACACTTTTCTTGTTACCCTTGTTAACAAACTGTCGTCCATCGACTTTAGTTTGCGTACAATGAGATGTCTTTCATCCTGATTAGGCTCTTGCAACAATTTGACTCGATCAGTCTAGCACCAGACGCACAGGCTCCTGACACGCTTCCTCCTCCTGCTTGGGCAGAAGGGGAAGGCCGAAAGGCGACGGAGAAGATCTTCCCGAAGACGCATCTTACAATGTATTCCTATGTAAGTTTCAAGTGGATGATTTTAGTGGTAGTGGTGGTTGTCTGACACGTCGGCACAGGGTGGGTTGTGGGTGAGAATGACTGAGGCTGACGCTGAGATCGTCTGAGCAATGTATCTGCCAGTGAGAAATACTGAACGCTTTCGATGCTTTTGTTGTTGTTTCAGAGATTACGATTGTTACCCTATTTGTACCACGTATGGGTATCATACGAATTGCCATGTATCCACCGGTATTTCTTCACATGCCAGCCAGTCGTTGAATTGAACTTCACGCTTTCGTTCTGCAGCAGCTTGTCACCATCAACCATTTACCATCAACCCTTTGCATGCAGATGTGAACACGAGCGAGTTTCCATGTTTGCGCTCGCGTTCGCATTTAAATGGGTCCCTTGCTCTCATTAGGCATCACGTCGACATCACTCGCAATGATTCCGAGTCTCATTCACGTAGCCGTATTTCAATCTACATTACTACTGCCTCAACGAGCTTCCTGTACCTTGGTTTGCGGAAACTCGGAGTTGGATGAAACTTGTGTGTATCGCCTTCAAACTCCCGTCCCTTCTACCCCACCGAGCGAATTCAGGTCGTGTTTATCGCGTGGAAGCTCCCGCCTTCGGGATGGTGGAGATCAAGACAAGGCAGGATCTGTCTCCGGCCCGTACCTGAGCGGTACCCATACCCACGACCCGCGCGGGTTACCCGTACCCGTGCCATTCCCTAATACTTGTCCTGACGTAGCAAAGGAGGTGACTAGATTAGTGTGGATAGTGTACAGGACATTAAAAATTTCATTGACTTTTTTCATTGAATCCATGCAAATTATGCATTCAGCGGATCGCTGAAAATAACAGGGTGCATTTTCAGTTGAAAAAGTCACTGAACCTAGTGATTCATTGAGTGGTCCGCCGAAAATAAGCGGTTCTAGTATTCACAGTGTATACATGAGAGACTGGAAATGAGAAAAAATGACGTCGTGTGGTATATAATAAAAGGCTCACTTAGATCACTTAGATCAGAACGACCACTTCTATGGAGCTGCTCGAAGTGTATCGTTGCCCCGAATTCATCTATCCCGTCGCCTTTGCTGCCAAGTTCAAACACGTAAGGAATGCAGGCGCTATCCGACATCGCATCATCACAGCCGCGACGACAGTGAAGGGTCCAGGGGGCTATCACGGGTGATGAGCCGGGGGGGCACTGCAGGCAAGATGATAGCACGTACAGCCTGAGTTTGGCAGCAGCGCCACCTGCTTGTTGTGACGGGTGCTCTGACAGCGCGACGTGCTAATAATAGTTAACGACACCATGACTTGTTCATATATGCATATGTACTGTACCTGACCCAGGGGCCATTTAAACTCATTCGTTATGATAACGCACCTCACTTCGTCCCCCCCGCACTACGCTGAGGTGAGACTGTGCTCTACCATACATCGCGCACTTACCTTATTATGCTCGCTAGGATATATCCATTTTGGTTTATCCGCGCTCGAATTCTTTCAAATCGCCGACCGCCCACAACAGTGATGTCTGAAAGCACGGGGAAGATAGACTTTCGTGTCGGCAGCGAAACGTACCAGACGTGGTACACGATCTTTGGTGACCTCAGCTCTGGCGTTCGACCGGTACTGGTGCTGCACGGCGGCCCCGGTCTCTCGCATCATTATGTCCTCCCCTTCAAAGAACTCCACACTCGCTTCAACATACCAGTCATCTTCTACGATCAGATTGGTATTGGCAAGTCCTCCCATCCCAAGGACGTCCCGAAAGAATTCTGGACACTAGACCTCTTCATGGATGAGCTCGATAACGTCCTCAAACATCTCGGTATCAGCGCCGACTTTGATCTAGCCGGCCACTCGTGGGGTGCAATGCTGGCGGCGCACTATGTCAGCCACAGACACCCATCTGGACTACAACGTTTAGTCCTTGCGAGCGGGGCGCCATTCATGCCTCTGTGGGTGGAGAGCACTCGTCAACTTTTGGCGAAGCTGCCAATGGAGCTGAGAGAGACATTGGAAAGGCATGAAAGGGAGGGAACGACGGATGACCCGGAGTATCAGCAGGGGATGAACGTCTTTTATGCCAAACATGTCTGCCAGCTCAGTCCGTGGCCTGAAGAGCTGGGTGCCTCGTTCGCCGCCATGCAGGCTGACCCCACCGTATATTCGACGATGCGAGTACTTTTGTGGGTCTACTCTCTCCACAGTATAACTGACGTTGTGGTATAGGCTGGGTCCGTCAGAGTTCACCATCATCGGGACATTGAAGGATTGGTCTTGCTTAGACCAGATTCACACGATCGACTGCCCGACTATTTTGACGAGCGGCGTGGATGACGAGGCGCAAGATGTGTGTGTGGAGCCGTTCTTCACGAAGATCCCGAAAGTGCGCTGGGTGACGTTCGCAAAAAGCAGTCACTTGGCCTTTTTCGAGGAACCTGATCGTTACTTCGAAATCGTTGGGAAGTTCTTGACAGAGGCCTGAACATGGAAATGAGTATGTTGCTGTGCCGCTGTAACTTGAAGAGTATATGGTGTCAAGAAAGTAGATAAATATTAAATATTGTCGTGGTTTCATCAGCAAGCGTGGTTTTCCCACCAGGTTCAAGTGTACTTTGAATCGAAGCGCAAGCATCGAAAATTTGAAACAAACTTGTGAAAAATCGACCGTTGTTACGCCTCATCGAATTGATCGTGAGTTACTCAAATTCAAGCTGTGCGAATGAGGAATCAGGCCCTCAGGATCCACCGTGCTTCGTAGTGTTTCCCTTCCTCCGGGCAGTGGCTACCCTCATTTTTTTCGGGATGCTGGATGCCACCAACTGCTACACAGTTCTTCCGTTCCAGAACATCCTCAACCCACTCTGCAGTCATCCTTGAATAGGATTCGTTGTGTGACCCACTTTTTCCTGGAAACCCATCTCACCTGATCTTTGCAGTCAAACGAACGTGCAAATCCATCATCGATGATGAATGTTGAGCTGTCGGCACGGCATTCCATCACACGCGAAAGTGCACTAACCAGCCCCCCTGGCGTATCCATCGTGTGGGTCTCGTTCAACCCCAGTCTCGACGGTATGTAAATAGATCGTGATCGTGGAGGGGTTCTCTACAGCACCTGCTCCGAGCCCTCACCGGTACCCCACACACCCGATCTCCAACCACCTTGTTCATCTTCTCCTGGTCTTGTCACTGTCTTTTCGCTTCTTCCTTTTGTTCTTCGTCCAGCCGTCTGATTCGAGTCTGTGACGCAATGGTAAGTGCAGTGTCATTGGTCAGCCAGAGTCCGCGCGAGACCGACAAGTACAACCACGCGAATCAGCGGATACTCACCTCGAGCGCAAACAGGTGGGAATCGTAAGACGCCGGTGCGAGCGCGCGGACGCTCTCTGTGAGTTGGTAGAGGTAGTCCTGTGTGTCACGTGCGACCATACATTTGGATCGTGGGATCGTGATTAGGAATGAGAAAAAAAGAAAAAGGAGGGGGGACGCACCTTGTTCTTGCCCGAGGGGCCGATAGAGAGCCAGATGTGCGCTGCGAGAGCATCGAGGGGTTCAGAGCCGACTATTGGGTAGTAGTTTATAAAGGCGTGGTTCTGAAGAGGGAAGCTTGGACATACTGAATGAAGGGTTGTCGGGTCGGCCTACGTAACACTGCAGAGTACAGGAAATGTCACATTAGTCATCACGTTGTACCCCGATGCCAACGGGAAGTGAAGGCGAGTACGTACATATGCCTGGCGTGAGGGAGGTCAGTTAATCGAGCGTCATGATACAGACAAACGGTGAACGTGAGAGGGAAGGGAGCGGACGTACGTCATGTATGATGACTTTCTCTACGCCATCGTCTATGGTATATACATCCAGTGTTTCCATCGTGTATCCGTCCTATCAACGTCAAACCAATATTTTTTTTCTCGCGTGAGATGGGATGCAGGCGAGCGAGCGATGAACCTTTGAGTTCCACCGCAGATGAACCACGCACCTTTTCCCGATGGTCTGCGACGCCGATATGTCATTCGTTGTTTTACTATTGCAAAGACTACGACCGGGAGATCGCGGTCTCTGGCAACCCGAAGACGAAGACAGAGACCCACCTAAGTAGTCACGCACTTCGGCGACGTACGCCGGGTCTATGGTATATGCCACACCTGTTCACCCACCATCGTGAACCTATCAATAAATACACTTCGTGTCAAATAAAGGCAGGAGTACTCGCCCCATACGGTATCCTCGTGCGGAAACGCATCCTGTTCGACGCTAGGAACGGTGGGAGGAGCGAAAAGTGAATACAAAACGCACGGACGCGGAAAATTTGTCCCAGTCTTCTGTATGAATGAGTGTCACCACGCGTCCAGGGTTCTTGGATGACGCAAGACGTGTGCGAAAATCGCGGGATGTCCGCGGTAGTTCAAAGTTTTGCAAGAGAGTGGAGGATGTGAGATGCTTTAAAGTGACGAGGCCTACTACTACCCGAGTACTCACCTCTGGCGTCCCCCGATGGTCGTGCGACTTTTGCGCAAACCGTCGGACGTAGCCTTTCAAGAAACCAGGGACTAAAGAGTGTTCGAGGATGAGCTGAGAGCATATCGGGTGCTAGACAGATGGCAGGGCGTACCTCGGGATATAACGTGTGGGGGAGGCTGTTAACCGGAGTCGCTCAGCGGTGCAGCTACAAGTTACAAGGGTCAGACGACGTACCTTGAAAATGAGAGATCCATATCCGAATACAACAAACGGTGGGGTG
>JBBPRE010000321.1:0-11868 GCA_038092935.1 Boletus roseobadius
CACCGTCACGCTTCCTCTTTTACCCCACCTGAGGATCTTCCACGCGGGGCACAATAGCGACTTCGGATGGTGACCCCGTATGCGTCGAACGTCCAACCATCCGATATCCTCCATAATTATGTTACCATACATACCGGCAATACCCAGACCGAGATGAGGGCAGAGCGGAAATCATCCTCGGTAATCACGAGCACGAGATAGTGAGACGGGAAGTTGGAGAGTTTGATGTACATCATCCCTCTTGCCAATGGACCCAACCTCCGTATCAGAGGAACACGCACAGTAAGTCCAGAAGTCGACTTGAGCGTACAAGGGCTGCTAATTTCGGAGGAGTGCTCGTCTCCCAAAGCCAGAGTATTGCCGGAAGTCTGAGGCCACCTTGGAATCGGTTCTCCACGGGAGAATCCACTAGAGGCTGGACGAATCCGCCACAACGGTGGCGCGGATGAACAGTTATTGCTGAGCCACAGGAAAACTTCGTTCTCGGGGGAAATAGGTGCCGACGTTGTCAAAGTTTCGACGAGAAGTCTAGAACTTGCGTGATTGGGGCTGTGGAACTGCAGGCGCGTTCGGGGAGAAGCACTACACGGCCGAACAACATTCGATGGAAGCCTTCGAAGCTCATCTTACCGACTGGCACCGAGAGCCCCAAATCTTGCTGTTCGATCCCCAAGCCACCGACGCCATGTCTGCTTCCCCGGCTCGTCTTTCCTAGTTCGGACTGGAGCCGGGTGCTGCATCTGTCAGCGAGCAACCTTGTTCCGACGTCGCTCAAGACGATGCTGGGATCAGAGCTTTCGTACTTCCCCTCTGACTTGTAGCTGAAGCGCAAGATATTATGCATAGTGGAGACCTACAACGCAATCGAATTTCATACTAGCATAGACAGAGCAATAGTCAGAGCATGCAGTCCATATTCTAAAGGGATCGCTTCCTACTCTTGAATGTTCGTCAAAAGTGCTAGCCCAAACGTACTCGATAGTACTCAGACGGTAAAGCTAAATCTCAGCCCGTAATGGTCACTGCAAGGGATATAGCTAGAATCCTCGGCGGGCTTGGGCACCTCGATCAGACGAGGGCGCAGAATCTCCATGTCCTTCGCCTCTACGCCCAACATCGCAGCCTTGTCCAACCTTCCCGCTGTCAGTCCGTCATCTCGTTCCACCCCTACTCCCCACGTAGCTCCGTCAAGCCCTTCCTCTCCATGCAACGCGACCCACGCATCCACCAGTCCGTTCTTGTCGAGGAGAGCATGATCATCGGGGCTGATGGCGTTGAAATCTCCCGCGGTCAGTCCACCAGCGCATCCAGGCTCGCGCAAGAGGTTGGCAAGGAATTCCAACTGCTCGGTACGGTAATGGAGCGTATCCGCGAGAGAATCGAGATGGACGTTGACGAGACGATAGGCTGCGGTTGGGGTGGATGGTGTGGATGGGGGGATAATGTCCACGGAGAGCGCACACCTCCCATACTTGCTGGAGAGCTTAACGCGGGAAACGGGACCAAGCACGAACTTCTCCCGTCTCTCGACCCCACTCTCCTCCTCCGTCTGCGACTCCAGATCGAAGGCAAAGCGCTTGCTAGACAACAACGTCATGTTCGCAAAGGGAACTCCCTCGAACGACGTTTGGTCCTGCGCGTCCGTCACCAGGAAGGCTTTGCGAACTTTCGGATTGGCCAGGATAGCGGTGTGGACGTCGGATGTGACTTCTTGGAGGAAGATAACGTCAGGACGTTTGGATTCATCGAGGATGCTATCGAGGAGTAGTTTAGCTCGTGCGATAGGACGCAGGGAGAAGGCGTCCAAGTTCTGTGTTATGAGAGAGAAGTGGGATGGCTGAGTAAGCCGCTGCGTCACTTGGCTTGGTGGGCATTTCGAAGAAGACACTGGTGCCCACAGCCGGTTGGATGGGTTGAAGGCGGAGAGAGTGCGCTGGCAGAGTCTACTGGCAGCCGTGGGTGGAAGGAAGGAATATGGGAACGTAAGAAGCATTGATATCGGCTTTAAGTAACGCGGAGTTTAAAAATGTGGCTGTACTCGGTGGCAACGCGGATCAACCGCTTAATAAGAGTTTGGCAAGTGACAGGTTCTCACTGAAAGATGCATGGTTCGAAAAGCTCACCAATTTACTTCCAGGACGAACGAAGAAGGGTTGATCTCTCGACAAAAGTGCATTGACTGATACTACCGTGACGATTTCCCGTGTGTTGAACTGTACCCACACCCGGGACCCGCACAATGGAGACCAGTGGCGCTCTATGTCTTACATAGAGCGCTGTGGCATGCAACCATGTATGGGAAATTAGAGCAGAGTATGCAGTACATGCACGAGGCGGTGAGGGTGTGGAACGTCGATGGGTTATGTGTGCATTGATGACTCCATCGCTAGCAAAAAAAAATGCATGGGCCAGTTCCAAGCGCTAAGAAACATCAGTATCTCCTGCGCACGGTCTTACCTCGAGCTCGGAGGGGGGGTATGGTCACATACTTCAGTCACAGACCCTCGCACAACTGGTTCCCCCGACATGTACAAAAGGTCGTGGATGTGGTACCACCCGACAGACGGCCGAGGGAATGTAAATGTGGATCCGGCCGACCCAGTTAAAGTAGTACTCCCATGTAAGCATATTAGGGATCATCGGAGTAATACTTGCCTGATGAGATATACTATGCATATCTGGTACCGGCCGACTGTGATACATACAGGGTGACCGGCCGGTACCATCTATGTGATCACTGACAGTACGTGGGGATGGTACCGGCCGGCTGTGGTACATATGGTGCGACCGGCCGGTACCATCTGTGTGATCACTGAGAGTACGTCAGGGTGGTACCGGCCGACTATGGTACATACAGGGTGATCGGCCGGTACCATCTGTGTGGTCACTGGGGGTACGTGTGGGTGGTACCGGTCGACTGTGGTACATATGGTGCGACCGGCCGGTACCATCTGTGTGGTCACTGGGGGTACGTGTGGGTGGTACCGGTTGACTGTGGTACACATGGTGTGACCGGCCGGTACCATCTGTGTGATCACTGACAGTACGTGAGGGTGGTACCGGTCGACTGTGGTACACATGGTGTGACCGGCCGGTACCATCTGTGTGATCACTGACAGTACGTGAGGATGGTACCGGCCGACTGTGGTACATATGGTGTGACCGGCCGGTACCATCTGTGTGGTCACTGGGGGTACGTGTGGGTGGTACCGGCCGACTATGGTACATATGGTGTGACCGGCCGGTACCATCTGTGTGGTCACTGGGGGTACGTGTGGGTGGTACCAGCCGACTATGGTACATATGGTGTGACCAGCCGGTAGTATCTGTGTGGTCACCTGGACTACGTATGAGTGGTCTCGGCCGACTGTGATACCCATCTATCTGATTATATATATCTGCTATACACCATGTATACTTTCAAGCTAGATTTCATTGAAAGTCATACACTTTCCGAACCTCTCTTCGGCCTTTTTTCCAAACCTCTCCCAAATATCTTTTTGCTTTGCAGCATATGCCCTAAGCCCTGGTGTTAGAGAAGTTTTGTACCGTCTGTTCCAATCCTGCTCCTGATGTTTGAACCACAGAGTGGTCCAAACCATCTCATGTTTCACCATCTGCAACTCTTCTTTCCATCTTTCATATCTGGCCCTGGCTTTCAACCAGCTAACTCTATGAACTTCAATGTGGATGTATGAATTTCAGGGTAAATTCCAAGTTTGATGCATCACAGCACTTACATTCCTCATTCCATACACCGGGTGGCATGAGGTGACTTCCCCCAATTCTCCAAAACCAAGGGAGAATGTCAGAACTTTGACCAAACCGATTTTCCTCAGTAATATCCTTGGAGACTCCTAGTTCGCTAGGCTTTATGAGTTGGTACTTTTGCAGGATGTCCTGAGAAGCTTCCAAGCGGGTGAGCGACTCCCTTGCCCTATGGTAACTTCGAACATCCCTGGTAATCTTCAAGGCCACCCTTCGGATATCTTGTTTGGATCTGGTGTCAGTCCTGACTGAGGTTGAACTGCGAAAGTTCATCCTATAGAGAATGGACTTGTGGCCTAAATGGGTTCTCAGTTTTTCCAAACTGTCATTCGCCTGCCCAATACGCAGTTCAACCTCCTCCTTTACTAGGTCCTCTAACCCTGCCTCCTTCAGACAGGTTGCCCCCATATAGGATGGCATCCAAATGGTGAGACCTTCAGGAAAGCTCTCAGCCGGATCCTCTTCATATTGATCTTCTTCAGCATCCTCATCTACTGGTGCTCCCCAGAATGCCCTCTCTTTCTCTTCATCATCCAGGGTCTCACCTTTCTCCTCAGGACAGAAAGCAGGATCATCCTCACGAGAGAATGTAACATCTATGTCCAAATCAGACATGAACAGTTGTGACATCTGGTTGAACTTGGCTATTCTGGTATGAAGCCTTTGTCGCTTCTGAAGAATATTAGCCTTTTGGGTTGTTGTCAGATTCACAGGCAAGCAACGTATGTCTGCCCGCAATGCATCTCTGTGATAACCCCATTAATAATAGAGTAACTTACAATTGACCAACCTCGTCACTCACTGGGCATCCTCAATACTAATACCTTCTATCAACCAAGTCACAGAGCCTTGTATTCCAGAGGTTGATGCCTTCATGTCTAGGAGATTGAGTCTCATCTCTGCCAATGTAGGAGCTGGGAGGCATATAAGATTAATACCCTGGACAGCTTAGAGAAAGAAAAAGACCAACCTTTGTCCATTTGTAAACTATATACATCCAAAGCTTCCCCTCTTTCATTATCTGCTTTCTCTGCCTCTTTGGTCCAAAGTTTCAACTTCTCAGCATCCAATGCAGAGCTAAGCTCTTCGAATGGACCTTTCGTGGACTCTACTCCATCAGAAGCAGCTTTGAGTTTCCTTAATAAAGTCTTTACTGTTATTCAAAGTGAGTTTCAGCGGGTACAACTGCAATTGAAATTGAAATATCACTCACCAATTCCCACCAGCTTCTTCCAGTTTGAGTCTCTCATATGATCATCATAGAGCTCTTGACGATGGGCCAAAGTCATTGATCTCGCAGAAGGTGAGATTTTATTAAAGGAAGCCCAAAGGGTTTCCAATATCTCTCCATCGATATGGCCTGCCCCTTTAAGGAACATGAGACTGAACCTGGAAAAACATAGAGCCTTGTGGGCACTCAGATGGAATTTTCCAACCGCTGGTACAACCTCCAAATCATCTGGCACAAACAAGCCAGGAGATTTCTCTACCCTGGCCAAGAAATTCTTGTGCCATTGGCAAGCCACATCATAGATGATAAGGGCTCTCTGTATACCATCAGATTTGTAGGAGATCGCCTGACAAATGGAGTAGTCCACATTTTTTTGCCTTTGGACGAGGTCTGAAGTCAGCGAATTATTTATGTAGACCTAGGAAATGAACTTACTGTTCTCCCTTGTAAAAATCGACCACAGAATGAGGAACAAAGCAACCATGACGAGCACAGGCGGTAGCACCCACACCTGTGGCACGTGTTACGAGTGGTAATACCCCCCCTTCATTTTCCCCTTCCTCCTTGCCGCTCGACTACCCCGAGTCGTCCCTATGGGACGACATCATCTCTTCTCTACAGGAGTACGAGTTATCCGACGACGCCTTCGCTGACTTCGAAACCATTCCGACTCTTTCCGAAGGCACAGCCTTCTTCTAATCCTATCTCTCCCGTTCCGTTTCCTTCTGTTCCTATTCTCCCCGAGGACACTGCCCCCTTATGTCACGTGCCTCTTATACGCGACGCGTTTCTTACCTCATCCACACGATAGTGCCTCCCCTAAAGTCCCATTTCCTATTTAAGTCTCACCTGCCCTAAACGCCTTCAGGCAGTATATATATTCACGCTCCGCCTGTATCTACTCTCTAACTTTAACCTACACAATCTACCGTGTGTTCTGGTTCCCAGCTGGCTCGCTCCTCTTGCCACTGGTCTCGTATCCCTCTCCTCATCGTACTCTTCGTCCTCAGAAGAGTATACACTCGACGCTAGTCACGGTGGGACTAGTTGTACTTTGAACCTTCCACAGATCGGAAGCTTGGTACTAGGAACTAGACACACGTTGGTGTCATTTGTTACACGGTTGTAACAGCACGCAAGTGAGTCTTGTTGGTATTGGCATCATTGACAGCCCTATGGTTCTGGCATGTGGACCTCTAGAAGATGCAAGAGGAGCGTGAATGTGTCTACCAAGCCCTGGAGATCCAATAATACCTACCTCCTCATTATTTGCAGCCTGGGCAACATGCTTTTGGTAGGGCTCATTTGCCACCATATATGCTAACCCGTCTGAGAGAGGTACATCATCCTCTGGCTTACGCATTTTCATGTGCTGAGCAGTAAAGTTACCATCCACCACATAGCGCAATGAGACAGTATCTCTATTTTATAGTCAGCCAATTAAAAATCATTGAAACTGGGCATGAAAATGCACTGACCTATCATACCGCTCAGCCCAGTCCTCAGGCAAATTGATACTCGGCTGAGGACATGCAGGACAAAAAACTGCCAACTCCCCCTTTCCAGGGTCCTTCTGAGCATCATGACCAAATCCTGCCCTTTTTCGATTGGAAAGATCTCTCCAAGTCCTCGACACCCTCATTAATTCCCGATAGCGATCCTAATATTGTGGTGTCAACTTCTGCCTATAATAAAATCTGAAAGCATACAGGAAGGGTATCGGGGAAAGCATTGTTGGTGATCCTTCTGAGCTTGGAATAGAAGCTTGATGCTGAGGTCTTGCATTCCAAGGAATCAATAAGAAACTCGTCCAAGACATTGAATGTGAAGGCTGTTTGAGGCTTGTGGACAGTCGAAGGAAAAAGACAATGTCGAAGAAGCTGCAGATGTTTGTCTTCATGGCTGGCTCCATCACATCTACACCATTTCACTGAGTGAACAAAAATTCCTGTCGAGTCCACCACAGTTATACGATCACCATGTCCACTTTCACCAGCATTTAGAGGACAAACATCTCCATTATGCCCAAGGTTTAGAGTGAAGCCCAGGTCCTGGAGAGATATATTCTCATAGAACTGACCATTCCACCTTTGAAGCCTGTGAAATGGAAGGGACAGGTGTGCTTTGATAGCACAGGTACGACACCATCCATGATGCCCAAGGCATGAAAGGCAGCGGATTTCCTTGTCTGCTTTAAGACAGAGGGCACATTTGTCTTCTGGTTGTCCCTGGGCTTCAGAATCTAGGAGAACAGAAAGATAGGTAGCCCTCCAAGGAATCCATTCTAAGAGGAAGTCATTCTGCGACTACTTCTTGTCAGACATTAATTGCACATCATACACAAATCCTACTTTGGTATTCCTTGGTACATGAGGCTCCTGATCATCCAAGGAAGAATCCTCCTGCAGAAATCTACCCTCTAGCGAAGCAGGAACAGTTGTCCCAGAGCGGTAAGGAGTCTTAGGAAGTTTCCTTTGCGGTGATTTGCCTTCCTCATCAGAAGATTTGTAATAGGGGGCAGCATCCTTTTCGGTATAAATGATCTTTCCCCTCCTGGTTGTGGTAGGAGTGAGGACAACCATAGATGCAGAGCCAGTTCTACGTTTGGAGCCTCCAGGTTTGTAAACAGAAATTTTGGCTCTCTTTGCCTTTCGAGGGGAACGGGACATTTTTGGATGGACGTCTATATTATTTCCCCTAGATTTTATTACTCCGGGAACTTCGGCATCAGTGTAAATGTCTACCTGAGGCAGTTCTAAATATATTTTGGTCTAGCCAGAGTCTCCACTGGTTGGATATAGTAATAGATTTAACTATGTTTGTAATAGATCTAACTATGTTTGTAATAGATCTAACTATGTTTGTAATAGATCTAACTATGTTTGGACCACCAACCCAATTGAGTTGGCAACAAGGGTCTAGCCACCCCTAATCTATCCTGTACATCATCCTTTGCATAATGTGCAATTACCAACCTCTCCCCTTTAGACCATTCTGGAACTGAGTGTGCCAAAACCTTACCGGGAAACAAGATACTTGTTCCAGGTTCATAGGCAAACTCTGCATGAAAATCCTCCAGCAGAAATCTGGCATCATGACCCTCACCAAAGCTAATCAAGTGATCATAAAAGGAAATTGCCCCACCCTGATCATAATGCCGAGGTGTGAGCCGGTTGGCGATGATGTCCATGGCAGGATATATAGTGGGCCAAGTCAGGGAAGGGTTATCCAAATGCAGAAGCAGTGATCGAGTAGCCTTGTTGTTTGCCGACCACATCTCCGGATGTACAACCTGCAGCACTGCATTTAGGAGCTGCTGAACAGGGTCAATGAACCGAAGCCATTTTTGAACAGCCTCAGAACGGAGCATTGGAGAGGAATATATACGATCTTGAAGCCGCTAATTTGAGGGATAAGTTGGGGTTCCTAACAGCAGATGACTACATACCTTTTGTCCTGGTAGAAACTTTCCGATAGACAGAGATAGCTTGCCTGCACCGAAAATGGCCTCTCCACCATTACATGTGAAACCATCCAACCGCCAGCTCGACAAGTCTCGGCCACAGTTGGTTGAATCACACAGGGGTTTCTTTAGGCACTTGGTAACCCTGTTTAACTCTTCCTGGTCACAAAGTCAGCACGAACCAGAGATTCTGGACAGGAGCTATGGAGCATACCACTCGATGAGAGAGTAGGAGACCGGGAAGATACCACATTAGAATTTTTCCTTGTATATCCACAACTGTTGTTGGTTTGGTAATGAAACCCAAGTGGACATCGGCAAAAAATTTTCCTGATCGCCGCTTCCTCTCTGAATCGGCAAACCTGTCATAATCCCATTTAACCGAGACTACCAGCGGAACAATCAGAAAGGAGCCGAGCAATCAGAATGTATATTACATCCAAACCCAAATATTGCTTACTTGGGTTCAAGAAGGCAGCAGCGATAACAGCTGCACAATGCTGGACTTCTATATCCAGTAGTGGTGTCATTTCACCTTCTTTTTGTTCAACAACGGCAATTCTAGGGGGGGTTTCGACAAGGGCTTGCATCCTTATCCTGAAAATGGTGAAAATAAAAATTGTGAGAGTGATCAAGCTTTGCAACAGTTACAAGGACTGGGAGGGACTTACCTAGCCTTGCGAAGTTTCCCCACCGAAACCTCACCCTGAACAATAATAGGACTCATTACAACCTCTTGCAGAACCTTACCCACGTAGGCAACCAGCAGGGAGCCGCATGCTTCCACGTCACTCATGGGGGTTGGCTGGCAATTATTAGGCGAAGTCGCGAAATTTTTCTGTTTAGTCATCGCAACAGCTATAGTTCCCACACTTTTAATTTCCATTGTGACACAATAACTGGGTGACAATACTGAGATCTTATCTATGTTACAATTGACAGCTGCATCAAGATTATATGGTATCAAGCACTAGAAAATACGGAAGCCGTGTTCGAGATAGTGGCCAAGTAACTTGATACTGGACTCATCTGCCCATCAGTAAATTGTACTGTTACTTCAGCCACTTAGTCACTACTTTCGTCACACTTTGATATGCTTCAGGTCAAAGTAAATTGCATTCTTCAAAGTAGATCTCTGTGCATCGACGACTTGAAGATTTGAATACAATGAAGGCGTTTTTAGCGGTCTGGCTCTCTCCCCTGACATATCATCTTCCAACAGTCTACTCGCTACCGTGCGGATCAATCTGGTTTCGTATGACCCCGCTAGCATCATCGCATTCACCATGCTATTCATCGTCGTTGGCCGCTCTTTCCCCTCTTGCTCCCTTCCGGTTTCGAATCCTCCCCCCCCACCACCCACCAACTGGTATGAGGACTATACAGCGAAGATTGTTTCGGCATCATCATCACCAGGTCTCAGAAGCTTTTGTATTCTATGCTAAATCCTCCCCCCCCCCTCACCACCCACCAACTGGTATCGAGGACTATACGGCGAAGATTGTGTC
This sequence comes from Boletus roseobadius, assembly GCA_038092935.1. Taxonomy (NCBI): domain Eukaryota; kingdom Fungi; phylum Basidiomycota; class Agaricomycetes; order Boletales; family Boletaceae; genus Boletus; species Boletus roseobadius. Next base: position 9,971 of record JBBPRE010000321.1, read on the forward strand.
GGCATCATCATCACCAGGTCTCAGAAGCTTTTGTACTCAACACTACTTAAACAGATAAGATTCGGTCACGTGACCACATAGTACCCTAAGATAACCTCCCGTCGTAGTGTAACCCATTTAAGCTTGAAACGTCATTGATACATTTGATACATTTTATACAGTTCAAACAATGATAAAAGAAGAAAGAAACAAGGGGCGAGGGCAGCTTAGCAAGGGGGGGCCCACCCCTTGCCAAGTTGTCCAAGCAAAAGAAAGTACATGCAGCCGATAAATACGAAACCCAAACTCAACCAAACTGAAAACCCGACAAGGACACTGGAACAAATCAAGGCCCTGCTGGAAGAAAGGAAGGTGTCAGTTATTACATTAAACGGAGGAAGAATTTGACTCCCGGGTCAGGGGATGACTAGCGTCGCGACATACCAAGAACTCTCCCCGATCCACAACGAAACACGATCACGAGGGTGGGAGCGGGACTAGCGTCCCGACACACCGACCCTGCGCTGCCCCCGAACCCACAATAGAACATAAATGCAAGGGTGGGAGCGGGACTAGCGTCCCGACACACCGCCCCTGCATCGCCCCCGAACCCACAGTAAACCACGATCGCGAGGGTGGGAGCGGGACTAGCGTCCCGACACACCGACCCTGCGCTGCCCCCGAACCCACAATAAAACATAAATACAAGGGTGGGAGCGGGACTAGCGTCCCGACACACCGCCCCTGCATCGCCCCCGAACCCACAGTAAACCGTGATCGCAAGGGTGGGAGCGGGACTAGCGTCCCGACACACCGACCCTTGCGCTGTCCCCGACCCACAATGAAACAAGATCGCAAGGGTGGGAGCGGGACTAGCGTCCCGACACACCGACCCTGCGCTGCGCCTGAACCTAGAATAAAACTAAAAAAACCTGAAAGAAAAAAGAAAACAGTGAGCATGTTGTTAATGGTTAAGATACGCACCTGCGATGGTAACGAACTCTTTGTTGTTATGTAGGCTGCAGCCCTACATAACAACAAAGCGTTTCGTTGTGGGCAAAATAACCTGTGGGAAGTCAGTCGGGCACGATGGGAGGAAAGAAGAGTGTGGGAATCAAATTTCCCTTGGGGCAGACTTATTAGCGCCAAACATTTGGATGTGTTTGGTCATGTGGCACCGTGAGCACGGTACCATTTTGTCAGGACGCGTGACTTTGTTGATTGTTGACGCGGTTGCCCGTGAGAACGTCACGTGACCAAGTGGCGTCGTTGATTGCGTCGACCGCGTTCTGCAGTACGACAAGTACGATACGCACATCGAATCCCTTCCACCCTAACTCCATGGCCAACACCAAGCAAACTGCTAAGAAGACGACGGGTGGCTCTGCCAAACGTGTCTTCCTGGCACGTCCCGAGATCTCACGCCCTCCGGCCAAACGCGGGCAATCAACTCAAGCTCGCCGGTCACAATCGTTGCGCCGGCTGCAATCGTCCTCGGATATCCAGGTACGTACTCACAATATTTAAAAGCGTGTGTGATTTACAATGACCTCTTTTTTTAGCATTGTTCCCTCTGTCAAGATGGGGGAAAGCTCTGGGAGTGTGATGAGCTAGGCTGCGAGCGTGCAGTCTGTGGTCGTTGTGTCGAAATCCCGTCGGAGGAGCTCGCAAGGTTGGAGGCCCCAAATATCAAGTTCCGGTGTGTTTCCTGCCATTGGAAAATTGGTCGAGGAAGCAGCATCTCTTACATCGTGCGTGTTATCATGTTTCTTTTCGTGTTTGTGCTCAAGTATATGTTTTTTTTACGATAGGGCTTCACTATCAATGGTGCACCGGTGTTAGACAAGTTCCTCAAGGTACGAGGGACTTTTGAAACCACTACAAGTGCCACGGTCCTTTCCCCCCCCACCCTCCTCCTC